>UESW01003954.1:1084393-1151127 GCA_900491605.1 Calamus simplicifolius | reverse complement strand
ATAGGTGTCAATGATGCATTCTTGTCAAGATAGATATCAGATATGAAAGAATGCGTAGCACCCGGGTCAATTAAAGTTTGAGCGTAAGCAGTTCCTACTTTAATCATTCCTGTCATAAGTGTAGTTTGTTTTAACATTAAGGATTGCACCTACTGTTAATTAACTGTCAATGCATTGCACTAGATAAGACTGTAATACTAGATATAACATTAAAGGGTATACCTGTCACCACAGAATTAGATGCGGCAGCGTCCTGCTGAGTGAGGTTGAAGACCCGTCCCTGGGTCCTCGGTGGCTGCTGCTGCTGTTGCTGGCTCGTTCCTTGACTTGAAGAAGGCTGATGTTCCTTCCGAAAGGGACATGTAGCAATCTTGTGATCAGTTCTTCCACAAACAAAGCAGGCACCAGTCACTTTGCGGCAAGGCTTCCCAGGGTGGGAGTTACCACAATGAATGCAACGAGTTTCCTTATTCTGTGGTTCAGCTGGAGCCTGATGTGCACCCTTCTTCTTGGCCTGAGCAGAGGGTTGACCAGAAGTAGGCCCTTTTCTCTTCTTTCGCAGCTCCCAATCCTTTTGAACAGCATTCATATCCCTCTCAATTACCAAGGCCTTATTCACTACAGCACTGAAGGTGAGGAGCTCAAATGCATTGACCGCTTGTCTCAGTCTGGGTCGCAGTCCCTCAGTGAATCTGGTGACCTTGGCTATTTCATTAGTCACAATATTTGGAGCAAAACGGGCCAGCCTGGTGAATTCGGCTTCATACTGGGCCACAGAAAGATCCTTTTGCTCCAACTTAATAAACTCTGATTCCATTGTCTCTGTACACTCCTGGGGAAGTATTTGTCAAAGAATATCTCTCTAAACTCTCCCCAGGAAATAATCTGTCCATTCCGACGCTGCTCCTCGACTAACCACCAATCATAGGCTTCTCCCTGGAGAAGATAGGTGGCAAATCTGATCCGCTCCATATCCTGACTACCATGGGCCATAAAAGCCTTCTCCATGTCTCGCACCCACCGCTCAGCATCAACAGGGTTGGTGGATCCAGAGAAAGGGGCAGGGGCAAATTTCTTGAAGTCTGCAAAGCTACGGCCAATCCCTACCCAGGATTGAGATGGAGTAGGCTGGGTCTGTGGAGTAGTAGGGTCGGGCTGAGTCTGTGGAATAGGAGGGGCAGGCTGTGTCTGCGGAGCAGTGTGTGTAGGCTGAGCAGTCAAAGCCTGTAAAATCTGGTGCTGCAAGTCCCGCATCGACTGCATCATACCCGAGAGAACCTGAAGCATCTCGGTCTGGGGTTGCTGCTGACCAGTCTCAACTGAATTAGGAGGGCAGCAGCTTCGGTGGCTTCTAGACCTCCTGGTTGGCAGCATTACCAACCTGGGAACTCTCATCATTTTGTCGACTTCTAGTGCGACGTGCCATTCTTATCTCCTGATAAATTAGTTGTAATTAATATCACTGTAAACATTATTTGTTAGGCTTTCAAAGCATAATTTCTGAGATTCCTTTAATTTATAATTTGTCTCTATGTCACTCTAGTGTTTTGCCTAAAGTGTCATCATGTATATGTCCCTACTGTCATAACCTGCTCTGATACCACTAAAGCTGTCACGCCCCAGACCCAAAAATTTGAGCTAGGGTGACAACCCGCCGCATGCCGGGCATGCAAGGCGTCTTGAACTTATCACATAAATCAATATAAAGCAAATTCCATATCCATGATTTGTTACAAACCAGAATTATCAGTCTTGGGCTATCTGCCCTACAAATAAATCTGAACTAAATCAAAATAATAAAACTAAGTCTTCTTAATAGAAACTCCTTCTATCTCAATTATCCATCTTCATTCCTGAGGCTCTGAAAAACATTATGAGAATTTTATGAGCTCACACTCAATAAGTAAGCCTAATATAATTTCAAAATTTCATTTATCAGGCTATCATTAGGTTCATGTCATCAGATCAATTAGTTTGAAACTTAATTCAATAACAATTACATTGTTTATACTGTCATTATTTTTCTTTATGTGTCCCACGGCCCTACAATACACATCATGTGTAGCCCTCTTAAACATCCCCTAAGAGGAAGGGTCCTGGTACCAGTGTCTGTCATCTGTCATCTGTCATGTGATAATCTGTCATGTGAAATCTGTCATGTGATAATGTGTAGCCCTCTTAAACATCCCCTAAGAGGAAGGGTCCTGTACCAGTGTCTGTCATCTGTCATCTGTCATGTGATAATCTGTCATGTGAAACCGCGGTGACACATAAAGTTTTACTGTCATTATCATGATTACATATTATCATAGTAATAACATGATTTTGCCAAATTAGCATAATTATATTTAACTGTAATTTCACAGTTCACAAATTAAATAATTAATAAAATTATAATACTTGACTTACTTACCACAGTACACGAATTTCACTTGATAACCCAGCTAATTGGACTCCTGGGAACCTACAGAATCATTTTTCATTATTAAATTTCTAAAATCTGAATTATAAAATAATTCTTAAACTCTACCCAAACCACTTCACGGGCCCAACTTTGGGCTTGAATATCTCTCAATGTATACACCCAAATAGGGAAATAAAATTATTCCCAGAAACTAGAATAATCCTGATTCGGGCCATATATTTATTTTATCATTCTCGGCCCGATACAAGGCCCAAAATGCTGCTCAAACTGGGCTCAGAGACGGCCCAACAGGGCCCAAAAATCAACGGCCCAGCGGCCCATTAATTCTTTTTAACCCAGCTCCTCTGTTTCAAACGAAACAGAGGAGCCGAGATTTGCCCGGCGGCCAGGGCCGCCGCCGGCCAAATTGAAGGCGGTCCGGCCGCCGTTGGCCGGACCGTGGCCGGCCGCCGCCGCGGCCAGCCTCCCCCTATCTCTCTCATCAATTTGGATTAAATCCCATCTTCTCTATTCCTTCGCGGCGGCTCGAATTCACGCCGGCGACTTTGCCGGCCCAATCCGGGGCGGTCCGGCCTCCGGTGGCCGGGCCAGAGCCGGCCACCGCCGTGGCCGGCCTCCCTTCTCCTCTTTCCCTTTAATTTCACTCTTCTCTCTCTTATCACCCGCGGCTACGGATTACGCCGGCGGCACGGCCGGCCACCATGGCCGGCCGGACCTCCACCGGACGCACGCCCGGCCGGTGGAGGTCTCCGACCAAGGCCCAGGCCCGGCGAGGCGGCGAGCACACCGCCGGGCCCGAACCAAGGATCGGACCGGCGGTTACTCTTTCTCACCGTCAGTCTTCCTCCTCCTCCGCTCTCTCTCTATCTCTTCGTTCTCCGGCACCCCACCGGACGCCGCCCCCGGTGCCGGTGGGGTCGTCGGCCGGGGCTCAGGCCCGGCGAGGCGGCGGGCACGCCGCCGGGCCTGAACCAAAGTCACGGAGAAGGGAAGGGGAGAGAGCTGGGTCTGTAACCCGGCTCCTCCCTCCTCTTCGTTTTTTTTTTTTTTAACTTTCTCTCTCTCTCAATTCTTCTCTCTCTCATGCATGGGCAGGACTTACCAGAGACAGGCACGCTGGGGAAGAAGTCCGCACGAGGAGATGATGAGAAGGGGCGCCCACGTATGGTGGGAAGGAGGGTTCTACACCATCTTTTATAGGCATTGCAGAGTCCCCAAATCAAGGGACTCTGTAATTAGATATACTTGAAATTTAAATATCTAGAGTCTATCATATCATCTGATCACGTGATAACTCTCACGAGCAATTAAGATATATCTGGAATTCAATTATCTGGAGTCTATCATCTGACCTCGTGATAATTCTCACGAGCAATTAAGATATACCTGGAATTTAAATATCTGGAGTCTATCATCTGACCTCGTGATAACTCTCACGAGCAGTTGAGAAATCTAGGGGATTACAACACCCATCCAAATGAGTACTATTAAAATGTATATAGATAAACCCAGGAATTCAGTAACATTTTACATCCGAGAGCCATGTTCATAATAATTAAAATACAAATGACGTCCAATTTCTGTCTGGGTGGTTGTATCGGCAAAAAACACCATATTTGCAAGTTGAATAAGAAAGAGAAATTAAGGTGGTAACATTCTTAAATACTAGAGAAAAAGATTGGGACTGCAAGAAGAAGTAATCTTGCTGAAACATTTACCTGGCAGTTTTGAGATAAAATGGACAATCCGTTTAGTTTAGGATAACACAAGATGTAAAGCAATGTCATTTATCGTACAAATATCAGAAACACTTACTAGATCTTAATTTGGTGAAACAATGTCGTTGGATGATAAAATTTGCTGCAACTTCCACGAAATTTTCATTTCCCAGTCTTCTCATAGAACTGCAAAGTATTTGAAATTTGCAACTTAGAAAAAAATAAAAAAAAAACTTTACCAAACATAATGGCTTTGATGGCCTCTCTGGTAACTCTGAGATATCAGACCCTGCAGCTCCATCAAATAAATACAGATAAATAGGAAAGGGAAATAGGTTTGGATGTGGGTGAGTGGGGGTGTGTTAGAGAGAGAGAGTGACAGAGAAGGAGGGTTGAAAACCAGTAGGTGTACAAGGCAGATGCCAGGAGCTACAATCCTTCCATATTCAAATAAAGTTTCGTTTGAAAGCTAAACTTAGGAGTTCAGATGTCCTTTGAATTCCAAATTTGACCATATTCTACAACACCACCTAGAATGAAAGAGCTGGCTAACAGTTTGTTCAAGCAATGAATACTTAATCATGTTAGGACACATTGCCCTTTCGGTATTTTGGCAAGAAGTTAGATCAAAAGGGCAATGATTCAAAGGAATGGCATAAATTGAAAAACCTTGTCCTGATCAGCCTCCACAGAGTCACTCACTCTTTAATTGATTCTAAGCCAACACTGACTTTTTCAAAAGACTAAGACAACAAAAGAAAGTTAAGCAACAAATCAAGGTTTCTAAGCATTTCATGGTACCAAAATGACCTAGCTACACAATTAGACACAATAAAAGGGTAATACAGTTGAAAAACAGCGATGCATTGGAACATATACTAGAACCAGGTTTCTATCAACATTAGAATAATACACCCAACGAATAAGTATCTTAGAGACACAGCTGTGCTAAAGCATTAACAGTGTTAGATACGCAAAGCCATCATATGCATGTACTAAGATAGAGGGAGTTGGATCAATTACCAAAAAGGATTGAATGCTCGCCTTCATTGTTAGCAAATACAAACTCAATTTCATCCCACGGAATCATTAATTTTCATCAAAATCCTGAACTCAGACCATTGGAAATAGCTGTCATCATATGACTACGAGAAATAGCCATTATTCCAAATTAATCATCCATAACAGGCAGCTTTCAAACCATAGGTGATTTAGGACATAAATTAAATTCAAAAATCAGATTATAATGACAGCACAGGGTATGCTACCTTATTGTCCAACTAAAAATCATAAATTATCATCTGTGATGAAATAGTGAGAAGGAGTTCATCATGGAAGCAGTTCCTCGAAAAATTTCAAGTTCATTTTACAATAAATAGATCAATTACCAAAAAACTAAATATTCAAAAATTAAATTTTCTATAATATGACATAGCTGCCGACTCGTTAATGAATGATTAATTCTAAATCCAATTTCATCATTGTTCAGGCTACCTACCAACATAATCCAATTGGTAGATATAGGAACATCGATAGAGTTGGCTCAGGAAGGCATTATCAGCAGTTATTTCCTGACGGTCACATTCTTCATGCATCCAATTCAGGAAATGCTATGCGTATGCCTAACATCATGGCCCTCACCTTTGATAGAGCACCGAGCTGTGATGCTTCATAACGGTTGCATTTAGAAATGCCCTCCAAGTCATGACATCACAACCGACACTTCGATATCATTTCCACTGCAACCACCAAAAAGAGCGCAAGGTTAAATTTTGACTGCATCGAAATAGTAGTCATTACAGCAATATCATATAATGTTACATCAAACATTTGCAGGTCTGCCAGATATTATCCCAGCAAAACGATGATACAAAGAGATGATTAGTGACGAAACATAGAAGTAATTTCGAAAGCAGGAAATAGTTATCAAAATACAACCTCTAAGCTAAGAGGAAGCATTACAAGTCATGCTACAAGGACAGTAACAAGATACAGTACATCTGAACATCTCAAAGCATTAACGAAAACTTGCAACACTGACACCCAAGCAAAAAGCCTACAAGAAAGGATACAAAAACAAATATAAAGGTTTTTAAAGATCCACCATTATTCCTGACCATATGTACCTCCCCTTTTCCTATATGATATTCCATATCAGGTGGATGTTGATAATTCTGAAATGCATGAATTGCCTCTTGTCTACATTTAAACTTCTTGTACAAGGCATGCTTAAACCCAGTTACCTGACGCTGACACTCAGGCCAGGATTCATAGATCCCTCATCTACGGCCCACGAAAACTACATAATAACTTGAAGAAGACATGACTGAACCTCAAGATCAAGCAGCTTGATTTCCTGCATTACAGGGAAATCAATATGAAACTCAAATTACATAATACCCTGCCCTATTGATAAGGTCAAATTAGGTAAACATACATTCTTTTAAAATAAGAGAAATATGTTCATGGACAAGATGCATGTTTGACTTACTTCGCGTGTTACGGGCATCCCATAGCCTATTAGCTATGGAATTGCGAAGTTCATCACCTCTTCGGGATTCGTCATCCCCTATAATAAGATAAGGATCAACATCATCCTCATCTCGATCGAAAGGCATGGGTTCAATTGACATATTGAAGTATTTGTCATTTCCTTGGGTTCGTCGAATGAAGTTATGAATGATGCAGCAAGCCATAACAATACGTTTCTGAACCTTGAAGGGAAATGGGACAGGACCTCTAAAAATCTTATATCGCTTCTTAAGAATTCCAAAGGCCTTCTCTACGCAATTTCTGAGCTGAGCATGTCGATGATTGTATAAGTCTCGACAATTGTTATATCGTCGTGCCCTTGGATTCTTAAAAGTACTTAGGTGGTACCTATTACCCCGATATGGGGCAAGGAACTTGTCCGTATTGGCATATCCCGAGTCAACAAGATAAAATTTTCCTGTAAACGAAAAGGACGCCTTTACGTCATCCACTAAAAACTTCAATAAAATTAATTGGTCACATGCATTATGAATTAATTAAATACCTTCAGGTACGACGAGGCCACTTGACTCAACGCACCAACGTAGGACTCTCATGTCGGCTGCGGATCCCTCCCATCCAGTACAAACGAAAAGGAAGGAGTGATCAAACGAAACTGCAGCCATGACATTTTGGGAAATGGTGCCCTTTCGATTACGAAAGCATGGTTATTTGCTTTTCTTGACTAAAGAAGGTATATGCGTACCATCGATGGCCCCAATAGCATGCTGTGAAAAAAAATTACCATCAAGGACGCGGTCATAATATAATCATAAATGAAAGACTTGCATCTATTCGTGTCCATACGTACCATGAAGAAAGGATTAAAATGATTTTCTCACGGATCCGTGGATGCACACCGGTATCCTGACTGGGTTGAGCATAAAATCTTGCTTAAGTAAACAAATTGCTTTAAGTATAGTATTAAAGTGTCGGGATATTGTCTCCCCGGAGTGCTGAAAAGTTTCAGCCATCACTCTATTGGTCACACCATGACCTATGCCGTACAGGAAGATCGCAAGTTGCTCCTTTACCGTAACATTGCGGGTGCTACTAACCAACCCACGCGAGAGAAGCAATTCTTCTAGCTTGAAGAACATAGTGTTTGTCATCCTAAAGTGATCATAACCTCTATCTGGATGTCCACTCAAAATATCTGTTATGAGTTCATGACCCGAGAATGGTCGCGTTCGGCATGGCCTCTTTGAAATAACGTTATAATTTGATAAATCAATGATGCCATTACTTATCAGTATAGTTATGACATCCTGCCAATAGTTGTCCTCATCTATTAAAAATGCCACAAGATCATGGAAGGTATCCATCTATTACAAAAAGAGAGTAGTTCATGAGACAACCATATGCATCTCTATAAATTGAAAGAAATATTAAAAGCCATACACTATACTAACATGCATAGATATATCTAACAAATATGTCCGTATTTACATCAACATTTCAGCATTCATCTAAGTTAAAATTAAACTCTAATAGAAGGTTTGACATATGTTAAAACAACTATAGCGAGATATAAAATTCCGTATCTACATCAATATTGGTATATGTTATGGCCAACAATGAAAATAACCAAATTCACTTTGCTGAGTCGAAGATGCAGATGTGGTACAGAGAGTTTCTTCGGCACTGCCAACTGAGAATGGGTCTGACCATGGGAGATGCTATCATCACTGCTTGGTCTGAATAGTGGCTGCATGAATGGACTATGTCCACCTGGAGAGGCAGCATGCATGGGAGGAGCACGAAAACAGGTGGGCCACCTTGATGGACACCATGCATTGGAGGCATGAAGATATTAGGCACAGGAGCATAACTTCCAGATGGGGCTGCCACTGAAGGTGGTACACGGTAGAAATCAGCCATTTGTCTTTTAAGCCAAGCTTCAAGTAGTGGACCTTCATAATGCATTAGGAACCACCTATTAATCTCAATTTTCAAACTGTCCCCTACAGCAAGAATACATTCAGGTGTAATCCCAGGAGACTCTCTAACTTCCGCATGCATTCGTCAATAGAGTACACTGTGGGTCGAGCAAGCTGATCTCTCCTGAGCATCTTATTAGCAATTTCCAATCTTCTTTGACCTTGATCCACCAATTCTTGTAAGACATCAGCTGCATCAGTTGTGGACCTGATCTTACGTGCTGTAGGAGTTATGAAGGATGACCTTTTTCTCTTTCCACTGCTAGTTGACAAACCTCCTCCTGCAAAACAGTCTGTGGGTAGGGTCAAGGCAAAAGTAGTCAGGCTCGATGGGGATACATCATCGAATCGGTGATCGAATGGACCGGCTGATGAACATGACACTCACGTTTTTGTGATGGTTGCCCAAATTCTATGTCCTCCAAGTTGATCCGATCCATCTCGTCGTCCGATGTATCATTGTCGGATACGCCATCGGAATAGCAGATGTATCCCCCCGTCTACCGGTAGCTGTATGCCTTGAAAAAAGAATATCTATGTCATCGTAAGCAGGAAATGACTTACCCTTAATCCGAGCATAGTCCTTGTTAACCTGAAGTGTAATTTGATAAATTTAGTATTATAATGTTATCAGTAGCATTCGAACTATGATTCGTCAACAAAAACCATCCACTCACCGAGATGACCTCCTCCCACATATGCTCATCGCCACACGTGGAAAGATTTAGAGCAGGATCCCAGCCCCAACCTGATCGATTAGCTAGGTTATAGTACAAGTTAAAGGTCTTCTTTAAAACCTTCAAATGATTTTTCAGGTTTCTAAAACTAAAGGACAGGTTAGTCCTTTCGTTGAACAAAGTGGTCATCTTCCTCCAAGTATCCTGTGAGAAGGTACCGTTGTGACAGTTACCTTCGTCATTTTCTTGCCTCATCAAGCCTAGCATGATCATATCAAGAGCATCTGTCCAATTAGGTGCTCTTGGATGACTTGATCCTTCTCTTGCTTTTGTTGATTCACTGGCTTTTTTTGATTTAGGCATGGCTAATCTACAGGGCCAGAGTGGATGGTCATTTGGCAGTATGGCTCACAACGGAATAAGTAGACATGGCACATATTAATGTAATATGAATCGACATGCAGTAATTTAAAGGACCTTTCATTTATTAAAGAGTTAAACATTAATCTATGATACATGAACTGCATGACAAGATTTAGAATGAAGTGTAGCAATGAAAATTTAAATTATGTGTACTTATCAAGAAATAAACCATCACAAGATGAAAGTATTATTGAAGAAGTCGTAATCCTTGTTTTGTCATGACAGTATTAGTGATGGCATAAAACATAGAGATTTATAAAATTTGTATGCCTTCATGTTAGAGGGACCAGTAAAATAAGAGTTAACTATTTTAGGAATATGCATGAGTATAGGGTCCCACTCATATGGATATACAAATTAATCAACATGCGCATATGAAAGTATCTATGCATGCTCAGTAGTTGAATAAGAAATAAAAAATAAAGATATTATCACACACAATTTTTGTTTTTTGAAGCAACTCATGTCATATACTTTTAAATAATTATATTATAAAATCTTCCCCAACAAAATCATGAAAATTTATGGTTCTTGCATCAATTTCCACTAGTATCAGCTCTAGTTTGAGTGGCACCTCAATAACTCCCCTACTTTTGTTATTTAATTTCTAATACTTGGTAAAGAGGGAATCAACAAGACTAAAAAGTTATGGGGGTACTCCAAAGAAGATGTGTACCGTAACTCTTAATCAACCAATTAGAGCTCTTGACTTTGTCAACCATTTTCTTCATCATCGAAACTACCTTACGTTTCTTAGCAAGCTTTAAAAATTTATTTTACTTTACTATGTACTGATTCAAATTAACTAATTTTTTACACTGTGAATTATAGTTTAGCAAATAGAATGGCATGTTGTGTCTTCACTGATGCAGCTAGAGGACACAACTTGTCTTGTTTTCAAGGGAAGTCAGGATAAAACTGACATCCTTGCATGCACTCCTAATATCTTAATTTAATATTATCATTTCCTTGAAAGTTCCCTTGCCCAGCCATAACTGCATAATTAGGAAAGAACTTCAACATTCTCACCTTATCCACTCAGTTCTAGTAATATCGTGTTTGTTTATGACTTAATACTTTTTTAGGTTTTATAAGAAAATAAATAAGTAATCATATATGTGGAGGATTTGAACCCATTAATCCTCAACAGAACAAAAGATTTAATTTTCTAAATATTACATCTTGATTTTTTTAAAAAGCCCCGTCACAAATGAACTAGAAACTCCAGGTTGCAAACGAATAGCACTTCCACCAAATCAAATGACAAGAGCACTCAGTTAATTGCAAGGAAATCAGGATAACATATAATAACAAAAGAGAAAGAAGAGACAACGCTTACTTCAAGTGTCCGAGGAATTGCTACAGAAAGATCGAAGCCGGGCCATAGATATCAGTGTTGGAAAAGTCCGAAGGCTTCTAAAAAGATTCAAAGGAAGAAGATCAGAGTCAAAGAGCAGTCAACAGTTCCAGTTACTTTGATTACCTCTGAAACCCTTTTATGGAGGAAGAAGATGGTGGTCGTAGCCTTTCTTGGACACAAACAACAGGACAAAAACAAAGTGTAATAATCGATTGACAAAACCGATGTGTGGAAACAAACACTACTTGTTTCGAAACTACTAAATCTGTGAACAGATTAAAGAAATGAAGAGAGAACTTGACTGATTTAAGAGAAAAATCGGGAAAACTTGTAATATTAATCAGACAAAAGGTTAGGGACTTATCTATAACCCGAAATCTTTGAATCTTGAGCGATAATACCCAAAATAGAGAAATTTCCTCTTCCTTGAAAAGATGGCACGAAATCGAGAGTAAATACCTCTATCGATGCTCCTGCAACCCTCAATCTCCGATGCCAAGTACTCGATCGACAGCAAAGACAACAAATCCCAGAAATCACTGATGATAGGCAGCCTCGGAGACCCGCAGAAGAGTAAACATGAAACCCTACTTTCGATGCTAGGTTTTCGGCGAGGAAAGGAGCAGAAGAATGAAACCCTCGTGCAGAAGAGGGTAAGTGAGAAATGATAGGTGAGAAATGCCAAGTCCTCGATGCTATGAAGGCCCGTTTTTTAAAATTCCAAACATACCCCGGGGATACGATCGGCCGCTCGGATTCCTATTCCACGGGGTCCCCAGGAATAGGAACCGAAGGATAGCAAGGCTGCCCGGAATAAAATTGGAGATGGGGCCCACTGGAATAAATACCAGTGTTTGGGGGAATAAACGGGTATAAGAGCCTATTCTAGCTGGGAATAGGCTATCCAAACAGGGCCAAAGAGTTTACCCTTTTGCATACAACTGGTGGTCTCTATAGGAATTACAGTATGACTAAGAGTCATGGATTGACCCTCCGAATGAAACAGGAAGGAGTCGATTTTCGACCGTTTCAGATTAACCGGGATGGCTGTCGCATGTTCATCATGTTAAATTGATTATGAGCTATCCTTGTTAAAGACTCTGTCCATCAATAATGCATCCTTTCTGATAGGACTGGACTAGGTGTAGAGACTGTTTGATGCTATCAATTAGCAGGGAACACATTGAATCCAGGATAGCGTAGGTACATAGGTATGGAAACGCTGCATGCCATTGGCATTGATGAAAATGTGCCTGAACTAGAAACCATGAGTTGTACGAGGTTCTGAAAATGCTCTATCCAGTCTGTAGTTGCTTGATATTCCATATGAAGAGAATTTGTTTCTCAACATGCTTGAATCCGTCCTCAGTTAATTGGCGTTTCCTAAGTAAGAATGTTACTAGACACTGCCTCAGAGATGGTTTTTTTTTGGCCCAGCATGTTGCATTCTGGATATGAAAGCAGGCTGACTTGTATGAGGATTGTGTGGTCGCCAGGTACAAATAAAAAAAAAAAAAAAAAAGAAGAAGAAGAAGAGAGAGAGAGAGAGAGATATGGTTTTTTTATCCATGGTACTCGCATGTCTTTCACCTCATGATAAAAAAAACAAAAAGGTACGGTCCTTTTATCCATGTACTTTATCTTTATCTTTGAGGACAGATAAAAGGACCATACTTTTTTCATGAGGTAAAAAACATGAAGTAAAAGAACCGTAACTTTTTTTCATGAGTTAAAAAAAAAAAAAAAAAAGCATGAGGTAAAAGACATGCGAATCTCCTGCAAGAAAGCAATGACATAACATAACTCTTTAATGAGCCCTGCAAGGATGTCGAAATTTTAAAAGGAATCAGGTAGACATTCATCTGCTGTTGGTCCAGTGCCATGTCTGAAGAGTCTGAAGACTCTTAAACATCATTCCCTGTTCTCCTAAATTTGTCAGAGTTCAAGCTCTAGGTCATACAAAAGCTAACATGCATCGTGTTATTTTTTTACAACTGCAATGGCAGAAAAATGGATTCTTAAGAATAACTTACAATTTCAAAATAACATAGAAAGGAGTGCTATCCGCAAGAAATAACTTAGATAGCCCTCGTGTGATTCAATCTCCCCCACCATTTCTTTTTCGCCTTGTCAGAATTGTTTTCATCATTTCCCAGCTTGTGTATTATAGCCTTGGCTTCTCTTAGCCGCAGATAATAATCCTTCCTCCATGTCTTAAATGTCTGCTTTAACCTTCTAAGTTCTCGCTCTGGGCTCAGGCTTGCCTCTGCTTGCCCTGACTTCACCTCCACCAAGAACTTGGCATCATCTACGAAAACGTGACTCCGTTGCTCGAACTCATCTGCGAGACGGCTGATAATGTTCAGGCTGGCGCTCATTTCTCTGCCCATAAGTCGTACTCCCAGCCGTGGCCCATTGTTTTCTAGGCCTTCAGTTCCAGTGTGATTCCCATTGGTGCGGCAGCTTTGGTCCGTGGACCCCTCAGAGTTGCCATCTAAATCATCAAGAGCAAGGCTCTTCTTTGCAATGTAGAGACTAGACTGCAATGATCTCATCTGTTTCTGCCAGACTTCTTCCATGGATCTCATCTTCTCTTCGTAATCTGACCACCTGCTCTCGTATTGTTGAAGTCTCTGGTGGAGCATGTCATTCTCCTCTTCCTTCTCTCTCAAAGCAGACTCAGCTTTAAGAATTCTCATTTGCAGCTCTGCAAGGACAGCTGACTTGACCAGCACCTGATCAGATTCCACTGCCTAGGACAGGGTTTAACCATAGATCAACATTAATGAACTGGAATGCAAAAACGATTAAAATATTATATTTGCAATTCCATAAATGAGACGTTCAAGAAACTCATGACAAGGATTAATTGTAAATCATTTGTTAGGTTAAGTTGGCCTAAAATTTCTGAATCAAAGAGTATATGTGAAATAGCATAGCAATTGAATCAGGAAAAAAAAATAGTCTGATACAAGATAATGTTCAGGATAATTCTCAGATCCCACATTGAAGCCTAGGCAACAGAAAAAAAAAAAAAAAAAAAAAAAAAACAACAACAACAGAAATGAATCAAATAGGAAAACTCTAGTTCTAACTGATTAGCTTTGCAGAGTGACAAGCAGAAATATTGCTATGAAAATACCTCACCTTTTGAAAGTCCGGATAACCAGTTGTGATAACATTCTTGTCAATAATTATTACACTAAGAAGAACAAATCTCTCTATCACCATGTCTGCAGGATAATTCCCATGAGGATAGAGTTGGCTGAGGAGATGCGGCAATAGAGGAGAGCAGCCCAGGGGATGAGGGAGAATGATTGATCAAACAATCTCAAAATCTTAGTTGGATTTCAGTATCTCAAGATTGCAGGATCCATAATTCCCCCGGATCCCTTTGCTCCCTCCTGCAAGTCTCTCCAGCTGGCTCCCCCCGTCATAAGAATTATCCCTAGATGCATCCATACATCCAATAAAAGATGAACAAATCAAAATAGTCAAAGAAAAATATTGCAGCATTACCTATAATCCTTGCACAGAACTTTTTAGGCTGGTTTTTGTGTGTGAGTCCACCTGGTCATCTTATTAGTTACTTGATCACTGCTTAAGAGGCTAATTTGTTTGTTTTAGAGTTCAGAGTTTTATCAGTACTAACTATGCTAATGTCTCTGGCAATAGTAATTTAGTTGGTCACTCCTAATCATGCCAATATAGCCTCTGAATTTGGAGGTGAGATAAATTTCGATCTAGCCATTTAGTCGCAAGTATCCATTATAACTTGGATTCTTAGGCCAAGAGATCAGTAATTCAGTGTTATCACATCATGACATAGAACACCATTCAGCATATCTGATAAATCAAAAGATGAAGTGTACCTTTGTATCTACCACTGTCTTTGATGTGTTTAGTAAAACTTCTCCTGAACACCTTCTTGCTAGCCATCCACGAATAACTGTAACGTGAATATCGGTTCAATAAGGTTGAACATTGCACAGAACTATATTTTACTACACCAAACTAAACAGAAAATGGAGATTCTTACCAGACTGTATTGCTATTGAAGCATCACGAATATTCACAAATTCTTTCCTAGTAATTTGGGATTTTAGATTCCTCTGCAAAATGACAGCAGCTTTATGCTTGTGCACCAAAACTGAGTACGCTCGCCTTGCCTTCTCACCATGAATAACTGCGAAAGGATAAATTTCAGCTAAGAACTCAACAGATATCACCAAAAACAATAGCAAAGAACCCTCATAATTATGTTTCTGTTGTGATTTCAGTGACCATCTTTTAAAATTATTTGAGAGTAAGATACATGATTGCAATATAATGATGGCTTGCTGATGCCTCTTCACATAGCAACGGACTCGGTGGCCTCTGAAACAGCTCTGTACCCGTAAGATGCCATGAAGAGTACGATTTCTGGTGTCTTCAATTGCACCAATCTACATATTTCAATTTATTCAGACGGTAAGAAAATGCAAGCAGTCATTCTTTTCAAGCGGACAAGAAATGAGCAATCAACTAACATCTTAGCCTGAACTAAAAGTAGGTTTTTATAGAACTCTCACTCTGCAACAAAGTACTTTTAAGGAAAAAAAAAAGGTACTTTCTCATTGCTAATTTTGACAACGATGGTCATCCAGAATGACAAGTAATCATGTTTCTTGCATCTACCTGTCCAGTTCGGAAAAACAATTTGTTGTAGCCGACTTGATACATGTCAGGACAAATGTTGAACTGTTGAAGAATTGCCACTGAAACACTAAGAGGGTCTTGAGATGCAACATTCTCAAGAAGAAGGAAGCCATACCTGGCAATATTATGCAATAAGAACATTATGCATAAACTGTACTATGGGAACAGGAAAATTTTAGATTATCCACAAAAAACAACATTTTTTCTCACCTTCTGGCAAATTTCTGGTGAGACATCCTTGTGGGATAGCCTGACCTTGATATGCGTACAACTTCAAGGACACCACAACATCTCAGCTGCTGTAGCACAAGGTCTTGTTCATATGTTGCGGGCACTTGCAAGTTGTTTGGCTTAATGCAACGTATGAAATGAGGTGTTGTGGTCTCTAGTCTTTGCATCAATTGAAATAATTGTCCCTGAACACCGAGGACGAAGCCACAACTTCAAAGAGAAGGATTTGCACAAAAGCAATGAATTTATGCATGTCTTAAAATCACGAAAGCAACATAAAGCTAAGGGCCCATTTGGTGTTGCCTTTGTTTTCTGCTTTTGTTTTAAAAATTCTTGAAAAAGAAAAAGAGCTGGACTTGTCAAGATGTATGATTGGTCTTTTGAAATTGTCTGTTTAGAGCTTTTTGTAGCAACCATTTATTGCTTTCAAACAATAGAAAAAATAAAAGCAAGAAATATCAGAAAGTTCGTGTGAGTGCTGTCTTCCACATCAATCTCCATGTGATACTTCAAATTAACAAAGATCATCACTCTGCAGTGCAACTAGATTGTTAGGTAGCGAAAGTTCTCACTTATGTGAGTTTTCTGGGTATGGCAATCAACAAAAAAAGGAAAAAGAAAAAAAAACAAAGAATCAACAACCTGGAGAGATTAAACCCAACCTGTGTATCTTTTGACATGTCCTGGTGATATGCAAGGCATATTGATTATTAAATTATGATTACAATAAGCTCTTGAAAAATTATATCTGGAATAACAAAATATCTATGTTCTTGTTTTCAGTACATTAACAAGTCAGTCAGTGCTATGTCAAAGAGGCAGATTTTTTTCATTGATAAAGTGCTCCAAATTACATTATTTGAAATGTAATTATCCATCAAATAGTGTAAAATATTATGTTATCAAAAGATAGAGAAATTATATCATCTATCAAGTTACATTAGCAAATGCATCTAACATGGACTGACCTATAAAATCCCTCACTGTATGTTTAGCTTGCAGCTGGTAGATACATCTCCTTTTTAAGTGGCAAGTGATACAAAAAGAACCCAGAAAATTTTACCGCAAGATCTCTGGTTACCTTAAGGATTACCAAAAATTTTCTTATAATTGAAAAGGACCACCCAATAAGTCTGAGCATCACGTTCTCATGCTGGTGCAGGATATTGATTGCATAGGGCAATTCAAAATAAGACAAGAAAAGTAAGAGTATCAAGAGCAGATAGTACAAATGACAAGCAGATCAATCCAAACAACCATATTGGACCATTTTTTTTAGCACAACACATTCAATTTAAGAACAAACATTTTATGACATAAGAACAAGCTCAGCACCATTTTCCGGTAAAAACACAGCATAATCCTCTCACCCTATAACATATAACTTCATTTCCAGAATTGGCCACCTCAAAGTTGTTTTCTTTAATGAACAAAATCATGCTCACAGTCTTATATAAAGCCGACTGATACAAAATTCACTCTCATATCTGTGACTCAAAAAGGACATGGAAATAAGCACAAACCCTCATAGATTGGAACCACCTCTTAACTTGAGGAGATCCACCTCGAATTTTTTTCTGAGAACTGACCAACTACCAACTAAGTTGAGGAGATAACATGTGTAAATGTAATAAAAGTGCATTGAAAAATAAATAGCTGTTTGCATCATATGTAAAATGATGGCAGGTTCAATCTAAATTCTATATTAACTGGATTCAGTTGAATTGTCTTAAAACCTGGTAAGATTTTACCTTAAATTTTGTTGCAACACTAAGCTTTTGGGATTCCACTCCAGTAGATCTATAAAGATTGCCCACTGTCTTTACAGATTGTGTAAGCATTTTGGATGCAAACATTTGAGGAAGGCAGCACATGCAAGAAGCTAGGAGTTGAATTAAGTCAATGTGTAAAAGATCCCTGTTCTTCTCCAGAAACCCTGATGTGTCATACACCACCTGATTATGGGAGAAAATAACCAATTTTGCAGATCAAAACACACAAAAAAACAACATTTAGAAAAGTCTTAGTAACAACCTCCCCTGCATAATGACTGACACTGAAGATTTTGTCTCTCTCCCCCCGGAAGCATGGATTCGAATTAAGATGCTGTTTCAGCTTGTTTGCAAAGGTCAGATCGGTACCATTGGGAAAAGTAGATTCCTCATCCAAAAGAGACAATAACCCCAATGGTTTCTGAACGAAAGAAACAGAAAAAATTCTATAACATGTTGAACATGCCAAACAAAAAAAAGAGAGCACAGCAGACCAAACACAGAAAAAGTGTACATGCACATATAAACATATGTTTGATAATACATGAACTAATTTAACCATTAGATAATGCAATTTTGACAAAAGACCAAGCTAGGACCATGTGTTGCTGAGTATGTGAATGATGTCAGTTCCATGAAATGCACCATGATGCAGTAAATACACAATATAATCTTGTGTTTCCAATATTTTAAACAATTTGTCAAAAAATGGTGCAAAGTTATTAGACTTTCCTACTTTGGACAAATGGCAGGGGCCTTTTGGGACTAAACAGTAGAATATGAATGAACAGAACACCATTTAAATTCAGTACTTTTGTGCAAGAACAAAAAGCACCCATTAGGAGTGACAAGGGATGCAAAACAACTAAAAATCACAATCGCTGACCAGAAGACTAACCAGAGACTAAATGCTAATTTTTATTAAGCACAGCACTAAAATATTCAACATTACAATAATTCTCTATTAAATTTCTGGATAAATAAGCTCATTACATGTCAAAGAAAATGAAAATGCTATGATCTCACCACTGGTAGCTTAATTGATCTTATAGTTGGCATGTATTTCAAGAAAGATAATGTACCAGAAAAAGCAAGAGATATATAGACAATCAATCATTGATAAAGTGTAAGGCTAAAGCCACACGTACTTTTTCAAAAAGGTTTAAACAATTTTGGTTATCCTCAAAGTCGACTTTTGCCCAGTCTATGCCATCTTGGATGTATTCCTAAGTAGAAGGGCAAAAAGAAATAGAGAACTTGTAAGTGAAAATAGTACTAGCATAGAATGAAAGCAAAAATCTTATGAGATATCATGGTATAAGCCAAAGGTATATTAAAGATAGCATTCTCAGTATTTCATCTGATTAAAATATAAAGAGAACTCACCTCCTGCTCCAGCTTAAACAGATGGCGATTAAAATGTTGCTGCAACCTTTCATTAGCATAATTTATGCATAATTGTTCAAAGCTATTCTTCTGCAAAGCAACATGAAATTAATGATGTATGGTGGTCTAAGCAACAATAATGATATGTATAATAAAGAGTCAGAACCAAACCTCAGCAAAACAACATAAAATTAATGATCTATGGTTGTCTATGCAACAATAGTGATATGCATAATAAAGAGTAAAAAGAACCATACCTCGAAAGATTCAAAACCATAAATATCTAGAATGCTAATAGATCTGCCTGTCCGTCGCTTTCCTGCTTCCAGAGATTTATTTATTTGCTCTACCAGCCACTCAAACAGACTAGCATACAGTGATTTTGCTAACGCATCTCTTGTGTCAGTTGCCTAAAAGGAAGACATCAGAAAGGGAAATATATGGCATTAACATTAAAAAAAAAAAACACTTAATGCATCTACTTCAATAGCTTGGTAACCTGAGACAGAGTGAGCTGCTGAACAATTTTATCATTGCCAACTCTCATGGTACGAGTTGACAAGGCTAACTTGAGATCTCCAACATCACATCCAATAAGCTTAGCAACGGTCAGGGCAGCTGACACAAAACAGGACATCGGACACACTTTAAAGAAAGTAGATTCAGCAATAGTAGATGCTAAACAAATGAGAGGACTGAATTCTTCAGCCATCCAAGTGTTTTTGTTGATGTAAATAAAAACAAAACTATGGGAAAGACATTTAGTGACAAAAATAACAATGTCAAAAAGAGATGGAAAAAAAGGATCCTTCATGTATCAATTTTTTTATTTTAAATAACTTTTCATATTCTTCATGGACCAATCGTGCACTGGACATGAAATTAAATCAGAAACACAAATTACTCAATTAATCAATTTTCAAACCAAAAAACAACAAAATTTGCAAAACTAGTTAATTATGTATCCTGTTCTTGAACAGATTTTGATTTTTCTTACTTTACAGTAACAAGAATTCACAAAAGAGATATTTGGTCCACAACGCTAAACAAAATGTCCAAATTTGTATCCCTGAGAAACTCTAAAAGACAGTATGGTTTAAAAAAAAGGACCAAAGTACCAGAGAAGACTAGCAGTATCAGATTGTACTGGCAATACTGACATGTTGTTCCCCCATATTTGCTGTGTTGGCACATTAATGCATATCATGTTGGAACAGTTCTATACAGTCAAGTACCAGTTTGGGTACCGACAACTATTATGTACTAAATCATACAGTTCAGCTTATTATTCATTGCCAAGCATCCCATTGAGAATAATTATGCTGAAGGCATTTAAACAAGCACGGACAAAATATACCAGGATTGACATCATTGCAGCAACTACACTGGCATGATAGTTACAACATATGACAACAGGTGTATTAGCAACCAGTGCTTCTGTCAGCATAAATAACATCTAAAGTGATCGATCATTATGGTAAAACAGAATAACTAACAGAAAGCATCGACACCAACAGTAGCTTGAAAGCCTATGCAACATATTGAACTGCTTGAAGATGCTTTGAAAGAATTTACCTTCATCCTCCACTACTTCAACATGATTTTCATTATCAATCACAGCAAAAGAAATATTGCCCAACCATAAAATTGCAGCAAGAATTACAAAAACAGCATCTTGATCATTGTTCTTAATATGGACAGCATTCATAGCTTCCTGAAAACGAGACAAGTTGCAGAATGTGATTAAAAAAACACAATGAAGATGGGAAAGAATACATAATACCCGATGTATATATTCATATTTTTAAATTTTAATAATAAAAGTTAATAACCACTGGGGCGACTAGATATAGTACCATGACAGAATGAAACCTCAAAGCATCGTCAACACCAGCAATTGTAAAGCAACTGCTCTGCTTCAAATAATTGTATTCATCCACAGCTTTCAAATTCAACTTCTCTGTTTCGAATTGAGCAACACAAACAAAACAAGCAGAGAAAATTGGGCAATTATATAAATATATCAGGCAATAAGATATAACTGGAATCAGATGATTTAGGATCAAGAAAGGTAACTTACAGAACAATTGACATAACAAAATATTTTTGATTGTCATTATATGCTAATGTATGCCAAACAGATGCATAAATAGCTAAAGGCCCACCAACAACAAATTTGAAGCATAATTAACATGTAGCTGAGAGAAGTGCTAAGCCTAGAGCTGCGTAATTATCTTTTAGATTGCCAAGGAGGAGGATATCAAAATCAACCTTCATAAAATCAATATGCATGAGAAAAGATATCAGTAGAAGAAACAGAAAAGGTGATGTAATATATTTACCGATTTTGTGGTCCTGCAATTGTCAGATGCATGAAGAATTTGCAATTGCCTCAGGGAACTATATACCAAGGCCAACAAATTGATACCTAAGTCTTTTATCACAGTAGCGCATTGCAATAAAATGAACCTTTTCTTACATGGCAAAACAGTTCTTGGCTAAAGCCAAAACACTTATATTTTTCATTGATGAAGTGGCAAAGCATCCTTATCTCAAAAGTAAAGCAATTTATTTTCAACTTGTTGAATAGGTAGTTTAATCTGACAGGTGTCTTCAAAAGTATCTTGCTCTGAAGGGTCATTTGGTAATATCTACCACAATTCAGCTTATTATCTGGAGACTGTATGCATGAATATCAGTTTACATATCACATATCATATGTTGTTTTGTTCTCAAAAATCATCAAAATTTCAAGATGTACCTTCTCTGTATTTCTTTTTTTTAAAACAAACTATGACCCATACATGATAATCCTGGGAGGTTTTTCATTCAAGAAGCGGAGATCATCCTGATTAACTGAAAGACAGTCTAGCAATGCAAGTCACTGTTACATTACTTGGTTCTTTGGGTTTTCTTCCTTCAGAACCATGCCTGCCATATTTTTTTTAAGCTATATTTAAATATAGAACCACCTTAAATTGGGTAACACAGAAGCATGAAGCATCTGCAGATACCAAAGTGATATGATCAAGAAAGAAATAATCAAAATAATTGGCAAAAAGTACAGAGGCCTACAATAGAAAACTCTAATGCCAGACTAGGAGCTCGTGCTCATAAAGAACCCGAGTCCTGAGATTCCACCATCCAGCACAACATCTAGCCTTTGATATATTTCTTTTTTCTATTTCAAAAGATCAAAGTATTGCATTCACATTTAGATACAGTGCAAGGAAGATGTCCAAGAAAATACTCACAAAATGTCAAAAAAATGTAGAACAGTATACCTCTAAGAGAGAAAGGAGCACCAATGCAGAGCTGATAAAATATATGATATGATCTTTCACCTTGTGCACATTGTACCACTCTTGACTGCTCAGAATATTGAAATAAAGAAAAATCAAAATAAAATATGGGGCATAAAGTGAACAAATCAACATAGGCTGGCAATAAAACAAATCAAAATACCTTCTCAAGCAAGACTGCCCAGATATAAATTTGAATTGCCAAAACAGAAAAAATGCAACAGTCAAAGTCAGTTAAAAGGAAACATAAGGGATTGCCATATAACCACCCCAAGTGTAATGAAGTGCACGTCTTACAAGTTTGAATATTGGCTCCAGCAATTTTCCCAGTTTCACTAAAATGAATCTCAATTAGCTTGCCCTGCATCAAAACTTAAAAAATTAAAAAATAATTTTTAAAAGAAGAAGAAGAAGATAGAGCTCTCCAAATGAGCAGCTCAAAGATTTCTCTGGAATATTTCAGAGAATATTAAATTGTTTTAACTTTTTGTATTCAAACAGTTATTTTAGGTGTAATCAACTAGGTCATTCACAGAAAGAGATAAGTGAGTTACAAAATAAACAGCTCAAACAAAGAGCAGAAAGCTTACAAAGCGACTGGAATTGTCATTTCTTAACGTTTTTGCATTGCCAAATGCTTCAAGTATTGGATTAGTCTCAAGGATTTCATATTCTATTCCACTGCCCCCTCCAAGTGCTGCTAAATATTGCATTGCTATTTTTGCTGTTTCAGTTTTCCCTGCTCCACTTTCACCACTGGAAAAAGCGGAAGACAGTCAGTTTTGGAAGGCGCAAAAAACAGATTTTGCCCAAACTTCATTAACCCACATGTTACATGTACACATTTTGTGCCAGTGAAATCTAGAGAACTCCTTAGACTCGGCTGCAACCTACACCAAGTCTCTCTACATTATAAACTCTAAAACACTTCTAATGAATTATAATACCACCCAAAGTTGAACAAGCCACCAAAAAAGATTAAAAAATGGTGCAGAATGCTTAGTAAAACCATCACAAATCAGGTTAAAGGTGTATTTCACATGGAAACAACAACTTGCTTACATTTAACAAGCATTAGATTGAATCCAAGATAGCCATTAACAAGACAGAAAATCAGGTGCATGATATTGTTCCAGCATTTAATATGCAACAAATGTGCTATTAATGAATCTTCAGTTACACTATTTACATTCCTCTTGTATCATATAGCAATTACTGGCTACAGTACTAGTTTATTTCCCATCAGGATACAATAAAATGTGCTATTAATGAATCTTCAGTTACACTATTTACATTCCTCTTGTATCATATAGCAATTACTGGCTACAGTACTAGTTTATTTCCCATCAGGATACAATAAAAGGTACTTATGATGTAAATTTGCAGCAACCTGCTAGCAGATAAAAGCTCCACTGTTATCCCAATGATCGAGCCCTGCTCCAACTATATAGGATCAGTCTAATTTATTGCTTATCTGTTAATATTAAAAGGAAGGCGGGGGGGGGGGGGGGGGGGGGGGGGGGTGTTGGCGCTCTAAAAGTCTAAATGTGGCTTTTGTTTGACATGCTTCAAATCTGCTTAAACAAAGAGATACATGACTTTATGTAACAAAGTATGTTGTGTGCTCACTGAAAATAAAACTTAAATGAACAAAACAACAATTAGAGCTACAGTTGTCAGTAGCCTCTTCAACTTCACAGTTCATTTTTAGTAGGATATATTGTATCACATTTATTCTTAACAAGAGATGATTCATGCAAATATAAGGGGCATGTCTAGAATTCAATATGAAATTAATAAGAAACTTCAGTGATCATGCCCCAACTTCAGTCAATAATGTTAAAAGTGATTAAAAACAAATTACCCACCTTATGATGATTGACTGATTGACTTCATCTGCAAACAATGAGAACAAAATCTTAGAGGTTAAGGCAAATGATGGTTGCAAATATATTAGACAATTATTTCCATATGCGATAATGCATATATAAGCTTTAGAAAAGTTACCTCTTATCATTTCACGAATAGCTGTATCTGCAATTGCATACACATGTGGATTGTCCATTGTCTTCCGTCTATATGCTTCAATATAATCATATCCATACAAATGAACTTCCTTAAATGGGTTGATGGCAACCAATACTGGTCCTGCTTTAGTCTATGATGCAAGCAAGAATAAGTTTCATACACTGAAAGGTGCATTTGAACTTTCAGAACAAATGTGGAAAAATTGTAACAACTATAACTACTTACATATATCATATCATGGGAATATCTGTATTGCAGATTGTACAACACCGATGGTTCATTTAAATAACTAAGTTGCATGAGATCATCTACACCATCAAGAATATCAGGATTTGCAGGTAACAGACTCTCATTGTCAAACTTTAAAACCTGAAAAATGAAAAATTACAAGATGAGGTAAAAAGATAGAAGATGAAAATCACTGTGGCAAGCACAGTAATAAAGCTTACTTTTCCCTCTGGAAGAGAAATAACGGACTCTTCCCTTGAAGTTGATAGTATTATTCCCAATGCCCAGTCACCATTTGAAAGTTGGCACCAAGTTTGAAACTTCTGAAACAAGGAACTTCAACATGTAGGTCTTGCTATCAATAGACAGCATGTTGATCATACCAAAAGAAAGCATGCTTATTACATGATGCTAACCCAAATTTATATGCACAAGATTTTCAATAACCTCGATTAAAAGTCAACTAAGTCCGCATCAACAGTGGCCATATTGCCATGACAGGAGACAGGGCAGTAGAGTGATTCAGGAAAATAACAAGTTTCCTTATAATGGCAAATATCTTTTGGTACAAATATGTTAAGAAGCAGTGACAATTAATATGACCTCTGTTTTTTTTTTTCAGAAGATGAAAAATTGTTTTGTTGAAATGCAACAATCATATGTATGACGAACATGAAATACCATTGCTGACATGAAAAATGGGGCTGCATCAGAAACTAGTTAGGCAGATGCATGGTTTCAAATCTCAGCAGGACATTCCATAAGGTACTGAGAGGGGTTGTCATTTTAAATGTTGGAACGGACGATCCTGCCGTCATCCTAATATCCTAATCAGTGCATCTTGAGACATCACATTCCAAGTGCTAGGATGAGGTGGGATGGCGGCACATCCCATTCCACGAAAAAATTGGAACAGCTCCACCCAACAGGATTTGAAATCTCAGGTAGAAGTTTAATACCTTAGGGCAAATCATCAGGTATCATGGTGTCAAAGA
This sequence comes from Calamus simplicifolius, assembly GCA_900491605.1. Taxonomy (NCBI): domain Eukaryota; kingdom Viridiplantae; phylum Streptophyta; class Magnoliopsida; order Arecales; family Arecaceae; genus Calamus; species Calamus simplicifolius. The sequence goes on along the minus strand of UESW01003954.1, from coordinate 1,125,412 downwards.
ACACGCAAGGCAAGCAACCATAACATCTAGAGAAAGAAATAGCTGTAGATTGTTGCCAATGTACTAGCAGATCAAAGTCACACAATCTTCACTAGAGTGGAATCATAATCATAAGCAAGTGAATAACTAAACCAGAAAGAAGACTACCTTCTTGGGACCATAAGAACTCGTATCACTCCATCTGGAAACCGAGGTTGCAGGCAAACGAGAAGGCACCACGTTTTCTACACCATCGTCCACTTCGGAAGGCTTCTTCTCATTACTATAGGCACTCTTTGCTCTGTAGGGAGACTCTCCATTCCCCTCTGCAACCTCCAAACCTTCTACCACTACAGCACCAAGATCGGATTTCAAAGAAAAGACCTCTGGTGTCCTCATCTCCGGTAGGCTCTTCAGAGTTCCCGGCGACAGCATTCCCACATATGACATTCGACACTCTCTGAACTCCTCTAAGAGATCAAAACCACTCTTTTTGAAATATTCAACACTCCTCGATGCTTATAGACCAAAATTTTTGAGAACTATCTTCGGCATTTGAAATAGATCGACGAAAAGAACGCATTAGGGAGAGCGAGATCCTCGGCGATACTTTGAGCAAGAAAAGCGTGGAAGCAGCAAATGTTTTAAAGAAACGCATTAAATGGACACCGGCGTTCAAATGGCGATGATCCCAAACTGCTGAAACCCTAAACAAAGAATCTTCTAGAGGGCTCAGAGAGGAGAACGGACTCAGATTCAGATAAAAGAACAAGGGCGTTAAGGAAATTTCGTAGGGATTGAAGAGAAATTCCACGGATCCACTAGCGGAGAAGCCCTAGAAAATGGGAGAGGATGAGGGATTCGAGGAGCTCACAACCAGAGTGGAGAGCGAGCTCTTGTTCTCCTGCCGCTCTCCGCCTTCTTGCCCTCTTTATTGTTGTAATAAATGTTTTAACGGTGCGATTAACGTTTAAAATTTTAAATTATATCCCTCATTTCAAAATAAATCGAGATTAGTTGACATAGTTTTGTAGATTACTAAACTACCCTAAGCTTCTATAAAATAACAAGTGCTCACTGCCTAGGATTTTATTATCTTCTTTGGAGATAACCAAGAATATGAGGGGCATTCTGATAAAATGGGCCAGGACGGAAGGGGAGGAGGCCCGGGGTAGTGACGTTGCGGTCCCGTTTTAAACCAAGGCCGTCGATGTTGGACCGACGGCTTGAGATTACGAGTGCGATTATTCTAGGAACGGGGCACCAGGTACCGGCCGGAGGTGCAAAGCGAATCCGGGTCCGGGTTACCTGGATCCGACCCGTTTGGCTTGAGTTCAAAATTGATGCAAATTTGTTTGACCCGTTCATGGCAAAGCAAGCTGATTGAACTCGACCACCTCGTGATCTATGTAGATTTAAGACTTCATGTCCACATTTAATACACCTTATGTTATTTAAGAAAAAGAATAAAACTTAATCGTACTCTTAGATTTTTATTATACACCATTCATTTATCAAATTATATGTATATTATCATCGAACTTAAAAAAATGGCATCCATTTATCATTGTTTTTTTTTTTTTTCTCAATGACGTTTAAGAAATGTTGCTAGTTTAAAATAAAATGATGATGCATATACCAATTGGTAAGTGAAAAACTGCACCTAATTTTATCGTGTTGAAAATCGCTACAATGGTGCTGTCATGACACTTAATTGATGGATAATTTCTTATGAATTATACCAATATATTTTGAATTGCACTGCACCTAGTCTTTTGCCATTTCAAATGATTCAAGAGATGGTTTGGTCTTGAATACCAAATGCCCTTCAAACCCATGCCATTATGGCTTATATTTGGCCTATACCAGGCTAGCATCTACTAAACCCAACTACATACATTAACAAGCAATGTTGCAGCAATTGATGTCTTACCTCCTATGACTGTTGGCATCTCATCACACTTAGCCATGGGATTAGTGCAATGGCAATGACGTTGTGATATTCTTGATAAATCATGACAAGAAAGGGTAACATGACCTCCTCGAAATATAGTGTAGTATAAATAAGCTGGATTAGTTTGAAAACCTCAGAGCTCTTGGTGCACAAAACTTCTAGAATTGGAGTAGATAACAAATTGTTATTGGCTAGTCTAATTCATATACCATCTAATTGTTACCAAAGTACATGTTGTCAAATAAGTTGCAACTCATTTGGATAAGTCTTATGAATTTGTTAAAAATTTCATGCCAATATTCATACAAGTTGTATATACAGGGAGATGTAAATAACTTGGAATTGATTGTTAGATTACGAAGTGGATGTTGGATGCAATTTATCTTAGACCAAGCAAACAGACAAGGTATGGTTTGATTTCATTTAGCCCATTCATGGTTTGTAAAGTAACATTTAATTTATCTTGTTACACACTTGAGTGTTCATCACATAACAGTACAGCTTATGTCTATTATTTTTTTTATAAATTCAAAGAATAGAACTTTTTCATAACATATTTGATAATTTTAAAGTTTAACAAAATTTAAAATTTAAATTTAATGCTTACATTGAATTGAAGGCCAAATTCTCGAATTGCATGTCCATAAGTCGATTCGAAGAAAATGGACTTCAAAGAACGCAAGAATCCTATAAATTTTAAAGAAAATTCAAATAAAATCGGTCCTCAAATCCTCTATGTTCTTGTATTTTTTTTTTTTCCCGAGCACTCTAAGTCAAATGAATCATAAGTCTGTACAAAACATAACAAACTTAAGTAGAGTTTATTTCAGATAGGTTAAATGCCACCTTCCAAAGTATGGATAGGCTAAATGAAATCAGGCTATATTTCGGGTGAGTAAAGTATAATATATTCATATATATATATATATATATATATATATATATATATATATATATATATATATATATATATATATATATATATATATATATATATATATTAATAGGCAAAAATGATACAATGCTGAAGATGAAATCTTTTGTTTTTCAAACCAGGGGAACTTGTGAGTCACAAGATGTAGTTATAAGACTTATTAAACATGAACGATAAATTTGGCCCATCAAATGGTGCTTGGTTACCATCACAGGATGCATAGAGAGAAGGCAGTGACAGGCTACCACTGTGATGGCTACTTTTGATTATTTCTCCCCTTTATTTGTTAGAAGATCCTTTTAGATGGTAACACACACTGTTAATAATATTTGCTCACTTGATAGGCAGAAGTGGCCATTTTGTAGAACAGGGCGACATTCCTCTTGCTCAAGTGTAATTCATTTCTATTCTATAAGATATAATGTGATCTCCCTACTTATTTGAATTTTAGTTTAAAGTTGCAAATTTTTTATAAATGCAGGCAGCCGTGATGCATATGCCCATGCTCTTGCTACATGATAGCCTCATGCAGATCCCTTTTTTCACATGAATAATTTGTTCAACTTAATCTACAACATAATTCAATCAGTAACCATATTATAGGCAAAGAGTAATTCTTTAGAGATTACAACACCCTCTTTGATTCAATCACCATCCAATGCTATCTAGTTAAATCTCCCAACAACCATTTAGATTATTTCCACTGATCAAGCAACAGCACAAATAAAAGAGCATCTGATCATATTTGTAGATTTGTTCACCTAACCTGATGTTATGCTGCTAACTTTCTGCTGCTAATTGTCGCTGATGCTGTCATCCGCCGTATGTCACGTAGCTTTCATCTACATGCATTTCATGGATCTAAACCAGCTGATCTCATCTCGAAACACCCAAAAGATTGCAACACAAGATTCCTATCAAAAAAGGATGGATGTTTTGCATGGGACCATGCGTTCAAACTCTACAGCAGAGAATGGCGTTGAGCTGTAAAGATCTGGGTCAGGGATTGGCTCTTAAATCCACAAAAGAAAAAGCACGAGACAGGCATTCTTCTGGACAGCGATATCAAAAACTCTGAAAGAAAAGAACAGCAAATCCTACAATGCCATGCATTGCCAGAAACTCTGTTCATGTCCATATCTTTTCAAAAGGACATTCATAAGATGTTTGGAGAACGTATGATTCCCTGACATCAAGCAACATGATTTCCTCATCTCCATTCCATTGACAAGATCTAGCCTACTGCCACCAACATAGCAGGGATCAGAATCTCTCCTATTTTGATGGCTGCCCTTGATAAGGCCTGAAAAGGCTTTTTAGGAACATTGACTGCCCTATCCACATCAAAAGGTGGTGGGTCAAGTGGTTATGATTTGGGAGGATGAAATGTGACCTAATCAAGCCATGTGTTGGTGTCCTGAAAAAAATTGGGAGGAGTTGAGAAGTTGGTGACTGAGTGGGCTACATCTTGGTGGCAATAATTGCAGGGCTGTCTAAATGAAGCGTAGATTCTCTTCTTGCATGGTGATTGATGCACATCATCACCCTCGCTATAGGAGCCAATCACAATGCAAAGTGCTGAATGGCTCTTAATCCCTTGGATGGTACCACTATAATGGACATCTAAATATTTTCCAAGGAAAATACTAATACAAAGCAGAACTCTCTTCCATGATCCAGAAATATTAAAGTGAAGTCTTCCTAAGAGCTAGAAGGTCGAATGTCTAGGTGGCAATGTGCCTTTCATCAAAGTTTTGGGGTGTTGATCCTAATATTTCAAGACTGTTTTTTTTATGTACCTCTGATTGTCTAGCATGCTTTATCCCAAAGATGGTAGTCATCAAATGGTTATGACTAAACCTCGGGCAGCCAAAAAAAAACTTCTTGAACACCTTAGCATGAAGGCATTGCAGGTTTCTGATTTGTTGATTAGAGATAATATATTTTATTTTGTAAATTAATAACCATCTCTTCAGCGATACATTAATTACAGAGTCTAGACCCCCATTGACTAACTATGTAATATCCAATTTGTTATACCAATTCTTTTTAATTTTCAATTTTTTCATCCCTCAATAATTATCATTGTACTAAGAAGATAACTATGTGCACACTTATCTTTATTAAAAGCAGTAAAATTAAGAGGCTGTGTATTAGAAAGATTTTATGGGATAGATCAGATCTTATGGTTTCAGCCGATAAGAAATTTTTCTTAAAGATGGGATCAATGGAAGGACTGGTTGGTAAATTTTTCTAACTTATTTACAGTGTCAGTTTACCTTCTCTACTAATAAATGATTTTATAATTAATGCAATGATAATCCACATGGTAGCTAGCAAGGACAATAGCTCACAAACTTTCCTCATGGTAATCATTCTTTCTAAACGTGGGGGGAGAGATGTTAATTAGAAATGGCTTGACAAATCATTGCACCAACTGATAATAAAACTGGGTCATGATTCTACGTGTCCTTTTTATTTCCTTTTTACTTCACTTGCTTTGGCCGATGTAGCCATCCTTGAGTAGCTCCAGACCAAACTAGAAACCATCCTTCTAAAGCCAGGCTCAGGCTCTGCGGAAGGACTTATCGTAAACAGAGTCAAAAAAATTGCCAACGTAGATCGAACCAAAAAACTTGCATCATTCCAAGAAAGTGAAACAAAGACAATCATATTCTCTCTCGCAGAAGTTTAAATTTATCTAATTGGAACCATTTTTTATATCTTAAAACATATCCAAAAGATGATTCAGGGGATCCACCCGTGAACTCTCCAACCTCATCCATCGTCAAGTCCACCTTCCCCAGATCTTCTGCTGTCCCTCAGAATCCGTGACATGAGCCAGAATCCTCCCCCTTGTCCTTTACTCCACACGTGACCTTAGCCCTTGTTCCCATGCAGCCATGCCATCTTCACTCGTCTCTACGATGAGTGCTAAAAAAAAAAAAAAAAAAAACAATAAGAACTGCCTTGTTTGAGCTTTCAACAAGATCTCGTGTTCCTTTTCCCCCTGCATCTTTGGATTGTTACATGTAAATGACTTGAATAACCCTTAAATGTCTCAGAGGAACCCTTGTCACTTCTTTCTTAACAGTGCTCTTGTTCTCACCCGGGACATCTAACATCAAAATTAAGTCAGCAAAATATGCTCATCATTTTAAGTATTTGGCTCTGTGATCAACTATGAGCATGGAATAAAGAGCAAAAAAATCGCTTGTAGATTTATGCCGCCATCTTTGCGTGGCTGCTGCAACTTCCAATGCATCCTGAGAGTTTGATAGATTTTTGCCTACTGATTTAATTGGCATTGTAAAAATTAACATGACCAGATCTATATAAAGAAGCAAGAAAACACATACATCTCAAAAATTTTCATCTTCGTTGAACTTCTTAATTAGCTTCTATCTGCACTACTTGGAAGAAGTTTATTTGCATCTAATGTGATATTATTCATCTTCTATATCTCTTTTCATTATCTTAATGAAGCTGGAGAACTTTGCTACCTGCTTCCCCTACTTATTTTTATGAATCCATGTTCTCTTTCATACACTTCAATCAAAAGACATGTTAGAAATAGGGCTTCCCAATTATAATAATTTAAACACTCCAAGCCCCCACGTGTAGTCTAATTAATTTGTTAGTAAACAGAACCCATATAACCTTAAAGCCTCGAATCCAAGTTAATTACAGCAGATAAATTTGAATTTTAAGTTTTTAAATTTTTTTTTTCATTCAAGGTTATTTTAAGATATCACAGTCTTCTTTTTTCTATTAGAGTATTTTCAGGGTGTTATAATAATATTACCCAAAAGTAAAGTCAAAAAAGTATTTCACGCTGCAAACATTCATCTCCAATCGAAGTGTCATACATGTCATTTCAGAGCCATTACTTTAATTTTTGGATAAGGTATTGGTTTGATTTGATTGAGTGTCCGAAAGCCCATATATGCCCTACGAAAGCTACACATTGTACTAGAAATTCCAAGGGCACCGGACATCACCAACTTTGCCCCACTGTGGCATCCAATGCTCTTATATCACATGTAAAGCCATACACCCATTGGAGCAGAAGTGGTAGCTTGGTTGAGATCTGAGGACTTGAAAAGGAGAGGAAAAAGGAAGAATACCTAAACCACCACCATTGCATTGTTTGCCTAAGGAGAAAATGTTGGCTCTCTTTCTTCTTCTTCCATTCTCTCTCTGATTGCAACTCTCTTTTCCTCCTTATAAACTATCCTCTTAAGATGTGTGTACATTGGAAGAGAACTGCTCCAACCTCTACTTCAATACTCTTACATGGCCTTGATTAATCTCATCTTCTTGCTTCTCTCCTTCTTGTCTACTGCCAATGGCTCCACTTCTTCCACCCCTACTCTGAGCTACGACTTTTCAAGGAGAGATGCTTAAACGTCGAGGGGATAGTTCACAACGTGGTCTCTCAAAAGCTTCTTGAAGCTCCGACGACGGCCGCTGGTGCCCTCCGTATCTTCTTTCGTGATTGCTTCGTCGAGGTTGGCATCACTTCACCACAATATACATTGTCTTGGAAAACGTTATTTGCACCATGACAGCCATTGTAAGAAATCTTTACGGATTAGAGTTTAATGTAATTGTATGTTTTTTTCTTTTTTGGTACAGAAAAGAAAAAGGGGGATTAAATCAGATGCAGCTCCCCTAAAGATTTCCTCTCTGTCAGATAATGTTTAATTTGGATAGTCTAGATTTATGCGTACCCTTTCATCTTGGGATAGCTAAAAAAAAAAATTTCTTGACATCTCATTCATTCATAATTTATACTGACTTTATAGTTAACTGTGAATTTAATCGAGTTACTCGCAGGATTATACCTCGAATCAGTACCAATCGTAAAAAAGAGCAGCGTTCGAACCAATTGAAACACCACTTGGACGGCTGTTGTATGTTATTTAGGAGTGTTTGTGTAAATATAAAAATACCTTGAGAATATTAATTATCACTTCCATGTCGTGTTCTGTTTCAATGTTTGTGGTGGTTGGGCGTCCAAATATGCGGGTAATGCTCTTACTTCACAAATTAATTAATGGATTTTGGTTTTAAACTATTGGTTTGGGGTTGGGGTGCGATGCATCGGTGCTGATAGCGTCGACAACTGCGAACAAGGCAGAGGGAGAGACGCAGAGATTCATCAGTCATCGACCGGCGACGCTTCGACGTGTTCTTTAGAGCAAAAAGGGCGTTGGAGCTGACATGCCCGGGGATCGTCTCATGCGCCAATGCGATGGCCATTGCCACCCGGGACCTGGTTAATCTGGTGATCACTGATTTTAATGAACTAATTACTCTTTCTCGCAGGCACTGTTTGATCGTGTCGAATGAACAAGGTTCTCCGGTTGAGGCCCACTGGGCAACAAATGGACAGGAGATTAAACACTTCAAATAGAAGTATTGTACACCGTCCTTGGTACAGTATTGTCGGTATCAAACAATTCATCCATGCATGAGTCTGTATTGGAAGGTTTGCCTGTCAATCTTGCATCACTAATGCATGAGTTAATCATCGCATCCGATGCAGGCTATACTGCATCAGAATAATATACAACGACTTTTCAATACTTCAATAAGCTGGGTTGGTAGACCAATTTTATCCAATTTTTGCAAAGCCTAGTGGCCTATTGAGCCTTTTGTTTGGTAGCTGGTAGGGTTGAACAAAGGGTAGGTTAAAATAATCTAAGAGTTAAGGATTAGTATACTTTTTTAAGTATTTTAATAGGATTGTTTTTAGGTCCAAAACTTTAAAATCGATTCCCTTCATGAAATTTTAATTTTTAATAAATAAACTGTCCAAATCCTCTACAATCCTTGTTAAGAACCTTGAATATTAGGTTAGTCAACCTATGGAATATAACTTTTTTTTAAAAAAATTAAGTGAACAAAAAATTTGGTTCTATTGGAAACCTACCAAAAGCGGAACTGATCAGATTGATCAAGTTCTGACATCGATCGAAAGTGAGATTTTGGATCCATCCCTGAAAAGGTTGGTTTTAAGTTCTGATTAGAAAAAGAAGTTAACATATCGTAATTGAAGAATTTGAAAACTGAATTTTGGACTTAAAAAGGAACCAAACAGGAGCTGTATAGACGATAATATATATATATATATATATATATATGGCTTAAGTATCTTGCATCTACTAATGTTTTTTTAAGGGAATGTTGCTTTCCATCTTGAATGCAATTAACCTGGAAGATGCTAACAACTGGGTGGATGGGCTCCGGTTGGTGGGCCAAGATGGGAGGTGCTCAAAGGGCGCAGAGATGGCCTTTATCTCTAGGAAGTCTTTCTGCACCGGACCCGTTCCGGTGCAGAAAGCATGCAATGGTCGCTCGCATGTGCGGGCACGCATGTATGCGTACTATGAGCCAATGGTCATAACATGTGAGCCCATTTTTTCACAGATTCTCATCATGTGAGGATTTATCTTCTTGGACGAAGGAGGGGAGGCGCCACAGCCGTACTGTACGCGGGCGGCTCCCCAACTCCGCAGTCAAAGAGGGCGGCGCCCCTCTTTCACAAGCACGAAGGAGGTCCTCCCTGCGCCGCTATAAATGGGAAGGAAGGAGGGAGTCTTCCCCTCCATCCATCACCATCAACGAGCACAGGTAACTCCCTCCCCTCCGCCCACTATTTCAGCAGAGAGAAGAGTGACAGAGAGAGGGAGATCGGGAGGGTCCTCCGTTGACATGCTCGGCCGCTCAAGGCGGCGGAGGAGGGGGAGGAGGAGGCTCCGGCTGCTCCAGGCGGCCGGAGTGGGGCATTGGAGGGCCGCCGGCGGCCCTCCCTTCATCGCGGAACCAAGCCGCTCCACGGCTTGGTTCGGGCCCGGCGGAGTGCCCGTCGGCTCGCCAGGCCCGGGCGGCGGCCGATGGCCTCCACCGGCGCGGGGTAAGCGTCCGGTGGAGGTCTGGCTGGTCGTGGTGGCCGGCCGTGCCACGGCAGAGTAACACCACGGCGAATGACGGGAGAAAAAGAGAGAGATTGAGAGAGGGAGAGAGGGGAGGAGCTCGGCCGCGGCGCGGCCGGCTCCGGGCCGATCGACGGCGGCCGAGCCCCTCCGGGAAGTGGCCGGCGGCAGCCCTGGCCGCCGACACACGCTTCCCCTATTTCGGACGAAACAGGGGAGGGGGGGGAGTGGGGCCCTATTGGGCCATTCCCCTTTTGGGCCTATTGGGCCGTCTCACGAGCAATTTTTGGGCCACGATTTGGACCCCGTATTGGGCCGAAAATGGAAAAAAAAAATATACCCGGATCAGTGTTGATTCTAGTTTCTGGGGTATTTTTATCTTCCCATTTGGGTTTATGTATTGGGAGATATTTAAGCCCTAAGTTGGTCCCAGGATTAAACTTGGTAGAGGTTAAAAGCTATTTAATATGCTATTTTTGGGGACTAAAAATTGAAAAATTGATGCTGTAGGTACCCAGGTGCTTAAATAGCCGAATTATTTTTGGATTAGCGCCAGAAGGTAAGTAAGTCATTTATCATAATTTTTATAAATTATTAAAATATGAAAATTATGTATTTAAAGGTTATATATTGTTATATATTGCATTATTTGAAAAACGAGAAAAATGGATTGGTATTAATATTTACAAATGAGTGTTTACTATGATTAGTTTATTATTTATTATATTTTGTAAATAATTGGGTATCGATGTGGATAACTGATTAATTGGCATGACCTTTGAAATTGTTAAAGGTTTTATAAATATACATGCTATTTGGCAAATGTGACATGAAAATGATACTTTGTGTATATGATAATATGTCTCACCATAGTCCGCTATGATATGATATGATGTAATATGTTGCATGACTCACTTGGCACCGGGACCCAACTCCATAGGGGGTATATGAGAACACACACCCAGGAGGTGTGCTGTGATAGGATATGACAATATTATGTCTATGGCACCGAGACCCATCTCCATAGGGGGGTATATGGAGAGCACACTCTTGGGGCGTGTTGTAGCCAGATATGGCAGGATGTGAGTGCATGACACTGGTTCCAGGATCCTGACTCCTAGGGGATATTTATGGAGGATACACCCGAGGGGGATGTTCTATGTACATAGTATGTGGTTTGTAGGATATTGGTATAAAATGTATTTTTACATGCTATTTATAGTGGTACAGTGGTTTTATCCTGAAATTGTATATTCTTGATATGCTATATGGCAATTGCTTCAAAATTATTTTGAGCACATGATGCATGTTTTGATAACATGGTAAAATATTTGAATTATGGAGGCTTGACAAGATGTTTATTATGGAAATATTGAGTTGATAAAAGCATGAAGTAATTACATTATATTATAGTTGGCTTAGTTATTGAGCATGAACTCATTTAAATCTCACAATATTTTTCAGAGCCATAGAACTGAAGATGAGGATATGGGGTAGTTGGAGCAGCTATCAGAGTGACTTAGATCCAATACTTTGTTGTAACCCCATTGAGTTATGTATTTTGGCATGTAGCCTAAAACATTTGATTATGGTTTGTATTAAGAACCATTTAAATTGGATGATATATAATTATTACCCCTTCTTGTATTAAATGTTATATTTCGAGATGCCTTGCATGCGCATATGCAACGGATTGCCACCCTAGATCCAATATTGAATCTGAAGCGTGACATAACATATGCGTTTGCTTGCATACGCATGCTATCAATGATCATGCACGTTGCTCTTATCTCTAAGGCCAGCAGAGTGGGAGGAAACCTTCCCCGGTCCTACCACACCATCACGCAGCTCATCTCTCTGTTCACCTCTAAAGGCTTGACGGTGAAGGACCCGGTGGCCTTATCCGGAGGTCATACCATTGGCTTGTCCCACTGCAAAGAGTTCGCGGCCAGGATCTACTCCTACAACAAGACATTCGGCACTGACCCCACCATGGCCCCCGACATGGCCGTGCGCCTGAGGGTCCCCTGCCCTCGGACCGGCTTCGACCCTACAGTCGCCGCTGCCAATGATCCAACCACTCCCACCACCTTTGACAACGCCTACTACCAGAATCTCAAGCATGGTAATTACGGGCTGCTAGCGACCGATCAGGGACTCTATGGGGACACGAGCACTCGAGGCTACGTCGAGACGATGGCGAAGGAACAACGGATTTTCTTCAACGCCTTTGCGGCAGCCATGGTCAAGCTGGGAAGCACTGGGGTGAAGTGCGGTAAGAGCTAGGGAGTGTAATCGAGTCAAGACAGCTCGCAAGTAGCTCGAATCGATTCGCTGTTTATCGAATCGAGTCGAACTTGAGTAAAACTATTTGAATATATTATCGAGTCGAGTTCGAGTATTAAAATACTCGACTCGAAGGCTTGTGAGCTTAAACAAGCTTACTTAATTTTATTATTTTATTCTTAGATTATACATATTTACAATATTATCCTAACTATATAAAATTCTTTTAAATTTTTAGTTAAAAATATATTTATTTTAATTTAAAAATTATTTTTAAAATTTTTACATAAAATTCGAGCCGAGCTCAAGTATATCAAGTATTTCATCGAGCTCGAGTCGAATTTCGAGCTTCAAATTTTAGAGTCGAGTTGAACTCGAGCTTGGCACCGTGTCGACTCGACTCGGCTCAATTACACCTCTAGTAAGAATGGTGAGGTCCAACGCTACCAGAAATCAGTCTTTTACCAAAGGACATCATCAAGGGATATGTCCCTCAGGAAATTACTAAGAGATTAGAAAGGAATTTTCAAGAAATTTTAAGTTACATTCAAAATCTAGTTTCAGTAAGGAATCTCTAATGGATTTGCTAGCGATATATTTTTCTTGATAAATTCCTTGAAATCCTTTGGTAATCTACAAGGGATTAGTGAGTGATTATTTAAACAATTTTTAGTGAGGGATTTGTAAGGAAAGTTCGGTCCTTTAGAGATTTACTAAGGGATAAATTCCTTTGGTGCTAGTAAGATATTTTTAAGAACAAAAAATGATATTAGAAAGGAATTTTTTTTAGAAATCCCTTGGCATTTGGTAACAGATAATCTATCTAGTAATTTAAATAGGACCCACTAGATAACCGTGTATGGTACATATTTTGAATGACAATCTATCTCGCAATGGTAATCTGGATTACCACTCATGTCATGTGGTAATCCATATTACCTCAGGGGGAGGTTGTTATCCACATTAACGGATATTTTATAATATAATAATTTTTTTTTTGATAAAATTACTTCTGTCTCTTTTGTAAATATAAAATTATCCCTTGCTCTCTTTTCTCCTGTCTCGTCGCTGTTATCTCTTTTCTCATATCTCCAAACAAAAATAAACCGTGATATTATTTATCCATAGAAAAGAAAAATATCGAATAGAAAAAAATATAAAACAAAAAAAATGAAAACAAAAAAATATAGTTATAAGAAACTCTAATTGAAAAAATAAAATAATAAAAAAAAATTAATTACTATTTTTAATTAATTTTAATTATTTTTTAAATATTAAAGTAATTAAAAATTAATTAAAATCTTAATTTTAAAATTTATTATTTTATTGTTTTTAAATTAATTTTTTAAAAAAACTAATTTTTTAGATTTTATTTTTTAAATATTAAATTAAATTAATTAAAAATAAATTTAATTTTTTTTAATTTTTTTAATTAATTTACTTTTTTAAAAAACAAAATTAAAAAAATAATATATCAATTATTCTATTAATCTTAATTATTTATATAACAAAATATTTAAAAAAATAAATTATTTTTAAAATATAATAAATAAATTATGATAATTGAAAGTTTAAGAATAAAAAAATTGAATAAATATTTAAAGATTAAATATATATATATTTTAATCTTAAAAAATAAATCTAGTATCTTCTATTTTTTTATATAAATATTTTGATTTATGAGTATTTTAAAAAATTTTAATAGATTNTGGCTCGCGGTCCAATCTAACGTAACCTACTATGCCTTTTCCTATCAACTGGCAATTCACAGCAGTTCGAACAAACGAAGCTCAAGAAATCAAAATATCCATTGACCGTGAAGTTTACAAAATTGCCAATAGAGAAAAACAACAAGCAGTTAATGAACATCCGAAGGCGGGATGCCGTCCTCAGGGACATCGTCAGGCTGCAGCTCCTCGATATCTTCCAAGTCGTAAAGTTCCTGTATCTTCTTTTTGCAATCTTGGAAGCCGGCGTCATAAGCTGGCGCCGCTGACTCAGCTACCTCGTCATCAAAGGCTGCTGACTTCTTATAGTCTTCTATGGCGCGGGCTCCCTTCTCTTCCGCCTCGGTGGCTTTTCCTTGGGCCTCCGCCACTGCTACCTCCAGATCCGCAATTCTAACCATGTGTTGGCGGATGGCTTCCTTAGCCGTATCGGCTTCCTGCTCAGCTGCCGTCAGCTTCTCCTCGGCAGCCTTTTGCTTCTCTTCCGCCACCTGAGCGTTCTCCAGCTCGTTGGCGGCACGGCGCTGAGCAACTTCCAGCGCGTATTCAGCCTTTTCGGCTCTAAGCCGAATAGCCTCTATCTCGCCCTTCAAGGTGGCCCGAGTGTCTTCCAGAGCCATCGTCGCCCTCTCCGCCTTGATCTGAAGAGACAACATCTCCTCATGGGCTTGCTCGACGGCAGCGTCGTTCATAGCCCAAAGATCTTTGAGGGCAACCAGAGAGTTCAAGGCCTGGAAAAGACATCTTGATAAAAGAAAAAGAAGGGAAAAAGAGAAAGGAAAAGGACAATGGTAGTGCAAAGACTCACCCAGAGATGCGCCACCGAGGCTTCGCGAAAGAAGGTGGCATGCCCCGGCTTCGGAGGTACGTCTGCATCTCCTCCACTGAAGCCTCCTCAATGACTCGCATAGCCCAGCGGCTATGGTTCGCCAACAGCGACTGAAAGGAAGGATCGATGCTCCTCCCTTCCTTAGGCGCCGGACCCGTGGAGGTTGACCCTGCTCAGAGCCTGCCGCCTCCGGCTCTCCAATGGGCAGAGGCACTTCAGTTGTTGCCCCCGTAGGGGGCAAGGCGGCGGCTGGAGTCATCGGTAATACCGCCGGAGCTTTACCCTTCTCCTTATGCCCGGGAGATGACGCCTGTCCCTCAGGAGATACATCAAGCAAAATGATCGAAGGAGCTGGAGCTGGAGATTCTCCCTCCAGCTGGCCTCGCTCCACCCCCTTGTCGGCCCCGGCCTCAGCCACAGATTCTTCGGCGGGGGGCTGGGCCACCTCGCCTATACGCGCAGACTCCACCGTCTGGGCCTTCGGGGCATCGGCCTCCCCGGTGTCAGCCTTTTTGAGGCCGCCCTTCTTCAGGATCTTGGTGCGTGGGGGCTTCACGACCGCTGTCCCACTGGCGTCGGCCGCCTCAGCGTCGGTCTCTTTAATGCCGACCCTCGCAGCGTCGGCCATCCTAGGAACCTTGGCAGCAACCCTTCCCTCGTTAGGGGATGCGGTCCCCGCGGCTTTCCTCTTCTTGGCAGCGACTTGTTTAAGTTTATGAATAGTCGGCGCCATCCCTACACAAGCAAAGAATAGTTAAAAAAAAAAAAAAAAAAAAAAGAGAATGAGAGGTGAATGGTCTAAGTGCTAACCCCTCGCGGGAACCAGACCAGCGCGTTGAAGACTCTCTTCGGCTATCAATTTATTGCACTTGGGAATATCGGCGGTCAAGAGCTTCCCGAACGCCACCCGGTCTCGTGGAAGGATGGAGGTGTCCCTGTTAGCATCAATATTGGGCTCCCCCCAGCTTCCACGAACCCCACTGACGTCCGCGAAGAAAAATTTGTCTTTCCACCCTTTGACAGAAGAAGGAAGACACAGCCTAAGAATCCTATTCGGTCTAGGAGTAAAAGACCACCACCCCGATTGTTTACGGAGGGTATAGAAGCTGCGGAACAAGGAAATGCTAGCCTCTATACCCTGCAAATGGCAGAGCACTAAAAAACCAACGATAGTTCGAAACGAATTGGGAACCAGTTGGGATGGGGTCAAGGAATACCGATCCATGAGGTTGAGAATAAAGGGGTGGATCGGTAACCGGAGCCCTGCCTTAAAAAAGGCCTCATACAAGGCGACTCTTCCGGGACGAGAAGAGGTTACCCTGTCGGCCGAAGTGGGAACAAAAAAGTGAAGGTCTTGAGGAAAGCCGTACCTAATCCCTAGGTTTGCAATGTCCTGGACAGAAGTAGATGACGCAGCCCCTTCGGGGGACTCCTTAGTAACCCTAGAGGGGCCGGCAACCGCCGGCCGGGCCCGAACAGAAGTTCGCCCGCCAACCGGGCGAGTCCCGGTTAGGGGACGATCGCCTGGTCGCGGCTCCTGTGAATGGTGAGAAGATGAAGTAGACCACTGGACGGGCGGGGACTCAGAATGAGAAGAGCGGTGGGAGCCCCCCCAAGAACCAGAGATGGAACAAGAAGGAGAAGAAGCCATAAGGACTAACCTGGAAAGAAGGACGTAAGCCAAATACAGAGCACAGGACTGAACAGAAGACGGACGCTGGCGGATTCAAAAGAAGCAATGGAGGAAGAAAGGGGGGAAGATGGCAATATAAGGGCAGTTCGTCATCATTACTCCATCTCGAAACCCCCTCTAACCGTCCGATTCGACCACGCGTCCATATTCAGGAGGGAGGCGCTTCGATGGCCCGACGGTACGATAAGATCGAAAAGACTGCCAATGTAAAAGGAGGCGTTAACCTTACCGCAATGATACCGTCCGCCTT
Organism: Calamus simplicifolius; assembly: GCA_900491605.1. NCBI lineage: Eukaryota > Viridiplantae > Streptophyta > Magnoliopsida > Arecales > Arecaceae > Calamus > Calamus simplicifolius. Next base: position 1,108,819 of record UESW01003954.1, on the reverse strand, counting down.
TTCGTTGCACTGCCCGAGGGAAATCCTCCCTAATCCCAACAAAAGCGATAATGTGGAAACCGGCCTCCCAGATGATGTTCACACCCCCTTTCGCAGGTAAGTAAACACTCACCAACCTCAGGGGTGGGGGGGCATATGATACGGATGGCGGTTTCCCTGGGGTGATATTATCTCGGGCACAACCTTCGAAAGCAATGATGTGACAAAAACCCAGGGCCACCAGCGTCGGCCACCAGCGTCGGCCCCCCAGCGTCAGTCTCCAGAGTGGACCACCAGCGTCTGCCCCAGCGTCGGCCCCCAGCGTCAGTCTCCAAAACTGACCACTCGCGTCGGCCTCCAGCGTCGGCCTCTAGCGTCAGTCTCCAAAACTGACCACTCGCGTCGGCCTCCAGCGTCAGTCTCCAGAATTGACCACTAGCGTCGGCCTCCAGCTTCAGCATCAAAGACCAACTATGTGTTGACCTGTAGCTGGCGTCGGTCATCAGAGCGGGCTACCAGCGTCGGCCTCTAGCGTCAGTCTCCAAAACTGACCACTCGCGTCGGCCTCCAGCGTCGGCCTCCAGCGTCAGTCTCCAGAATTGACCACTAGCGTCGGCCTCCAGCTTCAGCATCAAAGACCAACTATGTGTTAACCTGTAGCTGGCGTCGGTCATCAGAGCGGGCTACCAGCGTCGGCCTCCAGCGTCCACCCTCAACACTAGTCCTCAAGGCCAGCCTCAGCGTCGGCCTTCGTGAGTCCCAATCCTGAGGTTTCGGCTTCGACCTCTAGCGTCGCCACTCAGCCTGAGCCCTCATTGTCAGCCATCATACGAGGATTAGTCTTAGGCAACAAACCCCGTGATCTAGGGTTTGTTGCCAAACAGCCCGGTTACCAAGATCACAGGCAAGTGCCGGCCTGATCAACAGTTGCCGCTATAAGCGGCCCCCTATCCCGCAACAGTCCAACCGCTTACCGTTCGACGAAGCGGATTCGACCGTTCCAACTGACCAAAGTATACGGGATTTCCCCAACAGGTATAAAGAGAGAACCCGAGCGCCAGGAAGAGGGGCTCTCTCTTTTTCCCTCTCTAAAAATCCATATACAATTGAATAGAAGAAAATTCCTGTTGGATGAATCACTAACTGGAACGTCGGAGGGTCCCCGTCGGAACCACCGGCCCGGGACTTTTTGCAGGCCCTCGGAGGAAGACGGCGACCTCTCTGCATGCACGGTGTGACCTTTTTAGCAGAATCGGTGATCTCAACCTGCCCGACGTTCCCCACACGTGATTCGGCCGCAACAATATCCAAAGATGATTCAGGGGATCCACCCGTGAACTCTCCAACCTCATCCATCGTCAAGTCCACCTTCCCCAGATCTTCTGCTGTCCCTCAGAATCCGTGACATCAGCCAGAATCCTCCCCCTTGTCCTTTACTCCACACGTGACCATAGCCCTTGTTCCCATGCAGCCATGCCATCTTCACTCGTCTCTACGATGAGTGCCAAAAAAAAAAAAAAAAAAAAGAACTGCCTTGTTTGAGCTTTCAACAAGATCTCGTGTTCCTTTTCCCCCTGCATCTTTGGATTGTTACATGTAAATGACTTGAATAACCCTTAAATGTCTCAGAGGAACCCTTGTCGCTTCTTTCTTAACAGTGCTCTTGTTCTCACCCGGGACATCTAACATCAAAATTAAGTCAGCAAAATATGCTCATCATTTTAGTATTTGGCTCTGTGATCAACTATGAGCATGGAATAAAGAGCAAAAAAATCGCTTGTAGATTTATGCCGCCATCTTTGCGTGGCTGCAACTTCCAATGCATCCTGAGAGTTTGATAGATTTTTGCCTACTGATTTAATTGGCATTGTAAAAATTAACATGACCAGATCTATATAAAGAAGCAAGAAAACACATATATCTCAAAAATTTTCATCTTCGTTGAACTTCTTAATTAGCATCTATCTGCACTACTTGGAAGAAGTTTATTTGCATCTAATGTGATATTATTCATCTTCTATATCTCTTTTCATTATCTTAATGAAGCTGGAGAACTTTGCTACCTGCTTCCCCTACTTATTTTTATGAATCCATGTTCTCTTTCATACACTTCAATCAAAAGACATGTTAGAAATAGGGCTTCCCAATTATAATAATTTAAACACTCCAAGCCCCCACCTGTAGTCTAATTAATTTGTTAGTAAACAGAACCCATATAACCTTAAAGCCTCGAATCCAAGTTAATTACAGCAGATAAATTTGAATTTTAAGTTTTTAAATTTTTTTCCATTCAAGGTTATTTTAAGATATCACAGTCTTCTTTTTTCTATTAGAGAATTTTCAGGGTGTTACAATAATATTACCCAAAAGTAAAGTCAAAGTATTTTCACGTTGCAAACATTTTTTTTTTTATGGTACAGACGGTGATTCACACCACCCTAGGTCGGGATGGACCCGTTACATCTGAAACTAATAACTGGGACAAAATCAGAGGGCAGTAGTCTCCCGGTCTCCATATCCAATACCCAGAGTGAGAGGCCACCTGGCCGTAATCCAGTCCGCAAACAACATTGGCCTCACGATAGACATGGCGGATATGGATGTTGGAAGCTTCCAAAATAATAAATCGGATATCACATAAGATAGGAATAGAGGCAAGTGGGAACTATACTGCTGACGAATCCATCGAATAATGATAATGGAGTCCCCTTCAATGATGAGCCTGCGGGCGCCAAGAGTCCGAATGGCGTAGGATATACCCCCAAGCCGCATAGAGCTCAGTCATTGGTACCGAGGGATCAAGAAGGCTAAAACCTCCAGCCGCCAGCATCATACCATCTGCATCACGAATAACATAAGCGGAACCAGCACTTCTGCCTCGGACACTCCATCAAAGTTAATTTTAACAAACCTGGAGGAGGGGGCTCCCAAGAAATGAAAACCGTACGCGATTCGCTGCCGCAGCAGCAGGGAAGACCCAGTGTCCAAGGTTCGCAAAATCAAAAGACTCCTGATGGGATGTGTACTCAGCAAAGAGGGAGGTAGCCATCCTGAGGATCCTGCGAGGAGAATGAACCATATCTGAGAAACAATCTGATTCCGAGAAAGCCATATCTGATAAGCAATATAAGCCCAGAATGAGCCCCGCTGGTGAGTAACCCATCCCAATCCCGCTTCAGCAGTCTCAGAAAAGAAAGACGGTGGGAGGCAGAACTGTCCACCCATGGATAAGTACCAGAGAGTTACCAAATCTGACGAGCCCTGGCACAATAGAATATAGCATGATCAATCGTTTCCTCCTCGGTACCACACATCAGGCATGTGGGCTGATACTCAAACCTCGATGCGAGAGAAGGGAGCAGGTAGGAAAAATACCCTGAGCAAGTTTCCAGATGAAAGTCTCACTCTAGGATGAACAGGCAATTGCCAATCCAATCCCATTACCTCGGATCCTGAGGATAAGTTCTGAACATAGAGAGGAGGTCCCTCATGGGAGCATGAGACAAGCATGATCTCCTCCATACCCTAGTATCTATACTAGCCAGCTGGAGAAAGAGGTATGGAAAGAATACGCCGACAGAGCTCAGTCCCACAGAAACTTGCCACCCGAGAATACGACCAGGAAGGGCAGTCCAAGGATATAAGGTTACTGACACGCATACCATGAGGATCACGGGCAGATAAAAGTGGGCCACCGCGACAGAGGAAGGTCAGCAATCCATGCATCCTGAATGGTATCCACCGAAGTACCGTCCCCGATCATCCAAGAGGTACAATCCAGGATAGTCGAAGCATATTGACAGACCTCTTTCCAATAAAAAGAATGCCCCCGATAGCCTGAGAAATAGTGGAAGAGTTCCAGCTGTCGTACTTGGCACGCATAAAGGAACTCCACAGGCAATTCGGATCAAGAATGAACCGGGAGGCATGCCTAGCTGTCAGAGCCTCTCTTCTGAGTAGCAGCGACTGGATACCAAGACCACCCTCAGCCAAAGGCAAGCAGACAGTGTCCAAAGCCGAAGATGAATACCGTGGCCATCCTGCCTCGAAGCCCAAAGAAGTCACGAAAATATTCTCAATCTTCCGCAGACAAGCCAACGGAATAACAGTGTTAGATAATAGATAGGCAGGCATCGACGAGAGCACAGACCGTATCAGGGTAATCCGCGCCATCATAGAAAGACCAGACACTTGCCAGCCATCCAGACGATCACGGATCCGCCTCACCAGATAACTAAAATCGGAATACCGAGGCCGTCTCCCAGAAATAGGAATCCCCAAATAGGACATCCGATCGGACTGAGTAGGAATCTCCATAATCTGAGATATAACCCTCTTCACAGAAAGGGACGTCCTTGGACTAAAACAAATTAGCGATTTGCTGAGATTGACACACTGACCCGAGGCACAACAATAGGAGTGAAGAATGGAGGCAAAGGTGGAGGCATTGCTGGTAGAAGCTCTTCCCAGCAGGAGACAATCACCAGCAAAAAGTAAATCAGCAGCATAAGGGTTCATGTCTGAAGTCCGCATCGCCAAAGAAAGCTCTCGGGATAGAGCATCGGCAAACATTCATCTCCAATCGAAGTGTCATACATGTCATTTCAGAGCCATTACTTTACTTTAATTTTTTGGATAAGGTATTGGTTTGATTTGATTGAGTGTCCGAAAGCCCACATATGCCCTACGAAAGCTACACATTGTACTAGAAATTCCAAGGACACCGGACATCACCAACTTTGCCCCACTGTGGCATCCGATGCTCTTATATCACATGTAAAGCCATACACCCATTGGAGCAGAAGTGGTAGCTTGGTTGAGATCTGAGGACTTGAAAAGGAGAGGAAAAAGGAAGAATACCTAAACCACCACCATTGCATTGTTTGCCTAAGGAGAAAATGTTGGCTCTCTTTCTTCTTCTTCCATTATCTCCCTGATTGCAACTCTCTTTTCCTCCTTATAAACTATCCTCTTAAGATGTGTGTACATTGGAAGAGAACTGCTCCAACCTCTACTTCAATACTCTTACATGGCCTTGATTAATCTCATCTTCTTGCTTCTCTCCTTCTTGTCTACTGCCAATGGCTCCACTTCTTCCACCCCTTCTCTGAGCTACGACTTTTCAAGGAGAGATGCTTAAACGTCGAGGGGATAGTTCACAACGTGGTCTCTCAAAAACTTCTTGAAGCTCCGACGACGGCCGCTGGTGCCCTCCGTATCTTCTTTCGTGATTGCTTCGTCGAGGTTGGCATCACTTCACCACAATATACATTGTCTTGGAAAACGTTATTTGCACCATGACAGCCATTGTAAGAAATCTTTACGGATTAGAGTTTAATGTAATTGTATGTTTTTTTCTTTTTTTGGTACAGAAAAGAAAAAGGGGGATTAAATCAGATGCAGCTCCCCTAAAGATTTCCTCTCTGTCAGATAATGTTTAATTTGGATAGTCTAGATTTATGCGTACCCTTTTCATCTTGGGATAGCTAAAAAAAAAAATTTCTTGACATCTCATTCATTCATAATTTATACTGACTTTATAGTTAACTGTGAATTTAATCGAGTTACTCGCAGGATTATACCTCGAATCAGTACCAATCGTAAAAAAGAGCAGCGTTCGAACCAATTGAAACACCACTTGGACGGCTGTTGTATGTTATTTAGGAGTGTTTGTGTAAATATAAAAATACCTTGAGAATATTAATTATCACTTCCATGTCGTGTTCTGTTTCAATGTTTGTGGTGGTTGGGCGTCCAAATATGCGGGTAATGCTCTTACTTCACAAATTAATTAATGGATTTTGGTTTTAAACTATTGGTTTGGGGTTGGGGTGCGATGCATCGGTGCTGATAGCGTCGACAACTGCGAACAAGGCAGAGGGAGAGACGCAGAGATTCATCAGTCATCGACCGGCGACGCTTCGACGTGTTCTTTAGAGCAAAAAGGGCGTTGGAGCTGACATGCCCGGGGATCGTCTCATGCGCCAATGCGATGGCCATTGCCACCCGGGACCTGGTTAATCTGGTGATCACTGATTTTAATGAACTAATTACTCTTTCTCGCAGGCACTGTTTGATCGTGTCGAATGAACAAGGTTCTCCGGTTGAGGCCCACTGGGCAACAAATGGACAGGAGATTAAACACTTCAAATAGAAGTATTGTACACCGTCCTTGGTACAGTATTGTCGGTATCAAACAATTCATCCATGCATGAGTCTGTATTGGAAGGTTTGCCTGTCAATCTTGCATCACTAATGCATGAGTTAATCATCGCATCCGATGCAGGCTATACTGCATCAGAATAATATACAACGACTTTTTCAATACTTCAATAAGCTGGGTTGGTAGACCAATTTTATCCAATTTTTGCAAAGCCTAGTGGCCTATTGAGCCTTTTGTTTGGTAGCTGGTAGGGTTGAACAAAGGGTAGGTTAAAATAATCTAAGAGTTAAAGGATTAGTATACTTTTTTAAGTATTTTAATAGGATTGTTTAGGTCCAAAACTTTAAAATCGATTCCCTTCATGAAATTTTAATTTTTAATAAATAAACTGTCCAAATCCTCTACAATCCTTGTTAAGAACCTTGAATATTAGGTTAGTCAACCTATGGAATATAACTTTTTTTTAAAAAAATTAAGTGAACAAAAAATTTGGTTCTATTGGAAACCTACCCAAAGCGGAATGATCAGATTGATCAAGTTCTGACATCGATCGAAAGTGAGATTTTGGATCCATCCCTGAAAAGGTTGGTTTTAAGTTCTGATTAGAAAAAGAAGTTAACATATCGTAATTGAAGAATTTGAAAACTGAATTTTGGACTTAAAAAGGAACCAAACAGGAGCTGTATAGACGATATATATATATATATATATATATATATTATGGCTTAAGTATCTTGCATCTACTAATGTTTTTTTAAGGGAATGTTGCTTTCCATCTTGAATGCAATTAACCTGGAAGATGCTAACAACTGGGTGGATGGGCTAGGTTGGTGGGCCAAGATGGGAGGTGCTCAAAGGGCGCAGAGATGGCCTTTATCTCTAGGAAGTCTTTCTGCACCGGACCCGTTCCGATGCAGAAAGCATGCAATGGTCGCTCGCATGTGCAAGCACGCACTATAACCCAATAGGTCATAATATGTGAGCCCCGTTCTCCCATGGATCTTACATGGTAAGGTTATCTTCTTGGACCGAAGGAGGGGGAGGCGCCACAGCCGTACCTGCACACGGGCAGCTCCCCAACTTCGCCAGTCAAAGAGGCGGCGCCCCTCTTCTCACGAGCACGGAGGAGGGGTCCTCCCCGCGCCGCTCACTATTTCAGCAGAGAGAAGAGTGACAGAGAGAGGGAGATCGGGGGGTCCTCCGTTGTCATGCCCGGCCGCTCGAGGCGGCCGGAGGAGGGTGGAGGAGGCTCCGGCCGCGCAAGCGGCCGGAGTGGGGCATTGGAGGGCAGTCGGGCGGCCCTCCCTTCATCGCGGAACCAAGCCGCTCTGCGGCTTGGTTCGGGCCCGGCGGAGTGCCCGGGCGGCGGCCTCCACCGGCGCGGGGCAAGCGTCCGGTGGAGGTCCGACCGTCGTGGTGGCCGGCCTGTGCCACCGGCAGGAGTAACAGCCGCGGCGAATGATGGGAGAAAAAGAGAGAGATTGAGAGAGGAGAGAGGGGGAGGAGCTCTGCGGCGGCGGCGGTCGGCTCCGGGCCGGTCGATGGCGGCCAGGCCCGTCCGGGGTCGGCACACGCTTCCCCTATTTCGGACGAAACAGGGGAGGGGGGAGAGGGGGGAGCGGGCCCTGTTGGGCCATTCCCCTTTTGGGCCCTATTGGGCCGTCTCACGAGCAATTTTGGGCCACGATTTGAACCCGTATTGGGCCAAAAATGGAAAAATAAAATATGTCCCGGATCAGTGTTGATTCTAGTTTCTGGGGGTATTTTTATCTTTCCATTTGGGCTTATGTATTGGGAGATATTTAAGCCCCAAGTTGGCCCCAGGATTAAACTGGGTAGAGGTTAAAAGCTATTTTAATATGCTATTTTTGGGGACTAAAAATTGGAAAATTGATGCTGTAGGTACCCAGGTGCTTAAATAGCCGAATTACATTTTTGGATTAGCGCCAGAAGGTAAGTAAGTCATTTATCATAATTTTCATAAATTATTAAAATATGAAAATTATGTATTTAAAGGCTATATTGTTATATATTGCATTATTTGAAAAACGAGAAAATGGATTGGTATTAATATTTGTAAATGAGTGTTTACTATGATTAGTTTATTATTTATTATATTTTAAATAATTGGGTATCTATGTGGACAACTGATCAATTGGCATGACCTTTGAAATTGTTAAAGGTTTTATAAATATACATACTATTTGGCAAATATGACATGAAAATGATACTTTGTGTATATGATATATGTCCCACCATGGTCCGCTATGATATGATATGATGTGATATGTTGCATGACTCACTTGGCACCGGGACCCAACTCCATAGGGGGTATATGGAGAACACACACCCAGGAGGTGTGCTGTGACAGGATATGGCAATATTATGCCACATGGCACCGGGACCCATCTCCATAGGGGGTATATGGAGACACACTCTTGGGGTGTGTTGTAGCCGGATATGGCAGGATGTGAGTGCATGACACTGGTTCCAGGACCCTGACTCCTAGGGGATATTTAGGGAGGATACACCCGAGGGGGGTGTTACACCCGAGGGGGTGTTCTGTGTACATAGTGTGTGGCCGTGGGACATTGGTATAAAAATATATTTTTACATGCTATTTATAGTGGTACAGTGGTTTTATCCTGAAATTGTATATTCTTGATATGCTATATATGGCAATTGCTTCCAAAATTATTTTGAGCATATGATGCATGTTTTGATAACATGGTAAATGTATTTGAATATGGAGCTTGGCAGATGTTTATTATGGAAAAATTTAGTTTATAAAAGCATGAAGTAATTACATTACATTATAGTTGGCTTACTTATTGAGTGTGAGCTCATTTAAATCTCACAATGTTTTTCAGAGCCACAGAACTGAAGATGGGGATATGGGGTAGTTGGAGCAGCTATCAGAGTGACTTAGATCCAATACTTTGTTGTAACCCCATTGAGTTATGTATTTTGGCATGTAGCCTAAAACATATGATTATGGTTTGTATTAAGAACCATTTAAATTGGATGATATATATTATTACCCCTTCTTGTATTAAATGTTATATTTCGGGATGCCTTGCATGCCCGGCATGCGGCGGGTTGCCACCTCTAGATCCAATATAGGGTCTGGGGCGTGACAGCTTATGTGGTATCAGAGCCTAGGTTTGACCTTAGGGACAAACACAGATGACACTAGGCAGAACATTAGGATTACATTGGGAGGGTGATAACTTTATTAAAAATTTCAAATAATATATTTTGAAGCCTGAATTTTGTGGTTTACAAGGATATTGACTGGAACCTAACTCTGGCAGGAGTTAAGATGCCACGTCGCACTAGGAGTCTGCGGCCTATTGGGAACTCCCAGGCTGGTGACTCTGGCCAGCAGGGAGGCCAGCAAGCTTCGGAGGCTCTGGTTCCGTTAATTTAGCTGACAATGATCAACCACAATTTCAGGCCCAGTTGCTTCAGGCTCTAGTGGGAATGTCGCAGGCTATGCAAGCCATGCAGCAACAGATTCAGCAAATTCAGCCTGCTCGGCCTGCCTCTCCCGCTCGCAGCCTGCTCAGTCGGCTCCATCCCAGCCCTGGCGGGGAGGGGGCCGGAGCTTTGCTGAGTTCAAGAGCTTGGCCCTGCTCCTTTTGTGGATCTACTAACCCTGCCGATGCTGAAAAATGGATGAGGGAGATGGAGAAAGCCTTTGCAGCTCATGGTAGCCAAGAGGAGGAGCGAATCAGATTCGCTACCTACCTCCTTCAGGGGAGGCATATGATTGGTGGCTACTTGTGGAGCAGCGAATGGATGGACGGGCTATTTCCTGGGAGAGTTTAAGGAAGTCTTCTATGACAAATACTTCCCAATAGTGTGCAGAGGCAGATGCAGTCGGAGTTTGTCAAACTGGAGCAAGGAAATCTCTCTGTGGCACAGTATGAAGCCGAGTTTACCCGGTTGGCTCGGTTTGCTCCAGACATAGCCGCCACTGAGAGAGCCAAGATCATCAAGTTCACCGAGGGACTGAGGCCTAGACTGATGCAAGCAGTCAATGCCTTCGAACTCTCCACATTTAGTGCCGTGGTAAACAAGGCCCTGGTGATTGAGAGGGATATGGGTGTGGTCCATAAGCAGTGGGAGCAGCAGCAGAGGAAGAAGAAGGGGTCTCCTTCTGGCCAGTCTTCAGGCCAGGCCAAGAAGAAAGGTCCTTATCAGGCCCCCTCAGGACCAAAGAGTACGGAAACTCATTGCCCTCAATGCGGAAACTCCACCGGGCAAGTGGTGCCGCGGGACGGATGGTGCCTGCTTCATATGTGGGCAGGTGGGTCACAAGATGGCCACTTGTCCCCTTCGGAGGGATCAGCAGCCTCCTGCGGATCAGGGTAGAGGCCAGCAGCAGCAGCCTAGGACCCAGGGAAGGGTCTTTACTCTCACACACAGGATGCTGCGCTTCCAACTCCGTTGTGACAGGTACGCCTGTTACTTAAGTACTCGTTTAAGATTGTTTCATTCATATGCAATGGGATGCATTGATCATGAATGATAAAGTATTGTTAAACCTCATGACATCTAAGATAAACTAAATTTTGTGACCATGTATAATTAAAGTAGGCAACACTTATGCTCAAATCTTAGTGGATCCGGGTGCCACGCATTCATTTGTATCTAGCACATATCTCACCAAGGATGAATCTTTGACACCTGTCCCCTAGAGCAGGAGTTGCACATTGCTCTCCCAAATGGTGATGTTATGAGGGTAGACTCAGTATGCAGATCTTGCCTGATTAACATGGGGGATAGGAGATTGAAGGCGATCTAATCGTCCTCCCACTAAAATCCTTTGATGTTATCCTTGGGATGGACTGGTTGGCCTCCTATCATGCTTCAGTAGACTGTTTCAGGAAGATGGTGATCTTCAAAATTCCTAATCAACCTGAATTCAGTTTTACTGGAAGTCAGGAGCATCTGGCCTCGGTGTTCGTGTCAGCACTACAGGCCGCAAAGTATTTGAAGAAGGGTAGCCAAGGGTTTCTTGCTGTGGTCAAGACCTTCAGCAAGATGAGGTCAAGTTGGAGGATATTCCAGTGGCTCGGAATTTCCTGACGTGTTCCAGATGATTTGACCGAATTACCCCCAGATCGGGAGGTTGAGTTCACTATTGATTTGGCCCCTGGCACTGGACCTATATCCAAGGCCCCGTACCGTATGGCCCCAGCTGAGCTAAAAGAGTTGAAGAGCCAATTACAGGAGCTCCTTGACCGGGGATTCATCAGACCTAGTGTATCTCCTTGGGGTGCTCCAGTATTATTTGTCAAAAAGAAAGATGGAAGTCTTTGGCTCTGCATTGATTACCGAGAAATCAATAGGGTAACAGTGCGGAACAAGTATCCTCTGCCAAGGATTGATGATCTATTTGATCAACTCCAAGGAGCTTAGGTATTCTCAAAGATTGATCTTCGGTCAGGATAGGCTGGGGATGTGCTAAGATAGCATTCAGGACTAGGTATGGCCACTACGAATTCTTGGTGATGCGTTTGGGTTGACTAATGCCCCAACAGCATTCATGGACTTGATGAACAGAATCTTTAAGCCATACTTGGACCAGTTTGTGGTGGTATTCATTGATGACATCCTGGTGTATTCTAAAAGCCAGGAGGAGCATGTGGACCACCTGAAAATTGTTCTGCAAACTCTTCGGGAGAAAAAGCTTTATGCCAAGTTGCAGAAGTGTGACTTCTGGTTGAGCCAAGTATCATTCTTGGGTCATATAATATCTAAAGATGGCATATCTGTGGACCCAAAGAAGATTGAGGCAGTTGTAATTGGTGTAGGCCTTCCAATGTGTCTGAAGTAAGAAGTTTCGTGGGGCTGGCTAGATATTATCGCAGATTTGTGGAAGGCTTCTCTTGCATTGCTCTACCCCTGACTCGCTTGACCCAGAAGCAAGAGAAATTTGACTGGACTGAGGAGTGTGAGAAAAGTTTTAGGAGCTGAAGCAACGCCTAGTATCAGCCCCCGTCCTTACCCTTCCATCAGGATCTGGAGGATTCACCCTATTCACGGATGCTTCTCGGAAGGGATTGGGATGTGTTCTAATGCAAAATGAGAAGGTGATAGCCTATGCCTCTAGGCAGCTAAAGCCATACGAGCAAAATTATCCTACCCATGACCTGGAGTTGCCGCCGTGATTTTTTCCTTGAAGATTTGGCGGCATTATCTATATGGAGAGACATGTGATGTGTACACAGACCACAAAAGTCTGAAGTACATCTTCACTCAGAAGGAGTTAAATTTGAGGCAGAGGAGGTGGATGGAGCTACTAAAAGATTATGACCTGAACCTGCACTATCACCCAGGGAAGGCCAATGTGGTAGCTGATGCCTTGAGCAGGAAGTCCTCCTCGGAGTTAGCTTCTATGATCACTTCTCAGCCTCACATCCAGAGGGACCTTGAGAAGTTGGAGGTTGGATTGCGAGTATAGCGGTCCGATGGGCTTGTGGCAGCACTTGTACTCCAACCAACTCTGTTAGACAGGATCAAGTCCTCCCAGAAAGAAGACTTGGACCTGCAAAAGATTAAAGAAGCTGTGAAGTCAGGGGTTCAAAATGAATTTGCTATAATGGAGGATGGATCCCTGAGATTTGATGGCAGGCTCTGTGTGCCAAATGTGGTGGAACTAAGAGCAGAGATTCTAAGGGAGGCTCACTACTCCCCCTATACAGTGCACCCAGGAGGCACCAAGAGTACAGAGACCTAAAAGAAAATTTTTGGTGGAAGGGAATGAAAAGAGAGATTGCTCAGTATGTGGCCAAATGTTTAATATGTCAGCAAGTGAAGGCTAAGCATCAAAGGCCTGCGGGACCTCTTCAATCTCTGATGATTCCACAATGGAAATGGGAGAAGATCACTATGGACTTCGTGACTGGTCCACCTAAAACCCCTAGGAACAACGATGCAATATGGGTCATTGTAGACATATTGACAAAGTCAGCCCATTTCCTGCCATTCAGAGTTGGGATTTTCAGTGAGAGATTGGCCAACATGTATATTGAGCAAATTGTTAGCTTCATGGTATTCCTGTATCTATTGTATCAGATCGGGATACTAGGTTTGTGTCCCAATTCCGAAGAGTCTTCATAGGGCTCTGGGGACCAAATTGAACTTCAGCACAACCTTTCATCCTCAGACAGATGGGCAGTCTGAGAGGACCATATAGACTCTGGAGGATATGTTGCGAGCCTGTGTGATGGACTTGGGTGGTGCTTGGGACAACCACTTGTTATTAGTGGAATTTGCTTATAATAATAGTTACCAAGCCAGTATCCAGATGGCTCCATTTGAGGCCTTGTATGGTAGAAAATGCAGATCTCCCTTATGTTGGGATGATGGGGGAGAGAAGATTGTTGGGCCCTGAACTGATTCGGCAGACGATAGAGAAGGTGCAGTTGATCAGGGAACGACTCCGCACAGCTCAGAGCCGACAGAAGAGCTATGCTGATGTGAGAAGAAGGGAGCTAAAATTTCAGGTTGGAGACCATGTCTTTCTGAAGATATCACCAATCAAAAATGTGATGAGATTTGGGATTAAAGGTAAATTGAGTCCATGATACATTGGGCCATTTGAGATTCTGAGCAAAGTAGGGGAGGTGGCTTATAGCCTGGCATTACCTCCAGTGCTCTCTGGGGTACACAATGTATTTCATGTATCTATGTTGAGAAAGTACATTTCTGACCCCAGCCATGTGATACAGTTGAGCCCATGCAGTTAAGGAATGATCTAACGTATGAAAGCATCCTGTACATATTGTGGACCGCAAGGACCAAGTCTTAAGACGGCATAGCATTCCCTATGTCAAGGTTCAGTGGAGCAACCATTCTGAGAGGGAAGCTACTTGGGAGCTGGAGGAGGAAGTGAAAAAGAAATATACATATCTGTTTGTATTTTAGTATATGTAAATGAAAAGATAATTATTCTTATGATCAAAGCTTTGGATTCTAAATGTTATACGAAGTACACCAATTTCAAGGCCGAAATTTTTATAAGGAGGGGAGAATGTGAGCCCCGTTCTTCCACGGATCCTCACCATGTGAGGATCCGTCTTCTTGGACCGGAGGAGGGGGAGGCGCCGCAGCCGTACCTACACGCGGGCGGCTCCCCAACTCCGTCAGTCAAAGAGGACGGCGCCCTCTTCTCACGAGCGCGGAGGAGGTCCTCCCCGCGCCGCTATAAATGGGGAGGGAGGAGGGAGTCTTCCCCTCCACCCATCACCATCAATGAGCACAGGTAACTCCCCACCCCCTTCGCCCACTATTTCAGCAGAGAGAAGAGTGATAGAGAGAGGGAGATCGGGAGGGTCCTGCCATTGCCATGCCCGGCCGCTCGAGGCGGCCGGAGTGGGCATTGGAGGGCCACCGGGCGGCCCTCCCTTCATCACGGAACCAAGCCGCTCCGCGGCTTGGTTCGGGCCCAGCGGAGTGCCCGCCGACTCGCCGGGCCTCCACCGGCGCGGGGCAAGCGTTGGTGGAGGTCTGGCTGGCCGTGGTGGCCGACCGTGCCACCGGCATGAGTAACATCCGCGGCGAATGACGGGAGAAAAAGAGAGATTGAGAGAGAGAGAGAGGGGGAGGAGCTCGACCGCAGTGGCAGCCGGCTCCGGGCCGATCGACGGCGGTCGGGCCCCTCCGGGAAGTGGCCGGCGGTGGCCCTAGCCGCCAGCACACGCTTCCCCTGTTTCGGACGAAAGAGGGGGGGGGGAGAGGGGGGAGCGGGCCCTGTTGGGCCATTCCCCTATTGGGCCCTATTGGGCCATCTCACAAGCAATTTTTGGGCCACAATTTGGACCCCGTATTGGGCTGAAAATGGAAAAATAAAATATGCCCCGGATCAGTGTTGATTCTAGATTCTGGGGGTATTTTATCTTCCCATTTGGGCTTATGTATTAGGAGATATTTAAGCCCCAAGTTGGCCCCAGGATTAAGCTGGTAGAGGTTAAAAGCTATTTTAATATGCTATTTTTGGGGACTAAAAATTGGGAAATTGATGCTGTAGGTACCCAGGTGCTTAAATAGCCGAATTACATTTTTGGATTAGTGCCAGAAGGTAAGTAAGTCATTTATCATAATTTCTATTAATTATTAAAATATGAAAATTATGTATTTAAAGGCTATATTGTTATATATTGCATTATTTGAAAAACGAGAAAAATGGATTAGTATTAATATTTGCAAATGAGCGTTTACTATGATCAGTTTATTATTTATTATATTTTATAAATAATTGGGTATCTATGTGGACAACTGATTAATTGGCATGACCTTTGAAATTGTTAAAGGTTTTATAAATATATATGCTATTTGGCAAATGTGATATGAAAATGATACTTTGTGTATATGATAATATGTCCCACCATAGTCCGTTATGATATGATATGATGTGATATGTTGCATGACTCACTTGGTACTGGGACCCAACTCCATAAGGGGTATATGAAAATACACACTTAGAGGTGTGTTGTGACAGGATATGGCAATATTATGCCACATGGCACCGGGACCCATCTCCATAGGGGGGTATTTGGAGAGCACACTCTTGGGGTGTGTTGTAGCCGGATATGGCAGGATGTGAGTGCATGACACTGGTTCAGGACCCTAACTCCTAGGGGATATTTATGGAGGATACACCCGAGGGGTGTGTACACCCGAGGGGGTATTCTGTGTACATAGTGTGTGGCCGTAGGACATTGGTATAAAAATGCATTTTTACATGCTATTTATAGTGGTACAGTAATTTTATCCTGAAATTGTATATTCTTGATATGCTATATATGGCAATTGCTTCCAAAATTATTTTGAGCACATGATGCATGTTTTGATAACATGGTAAAATGTATTTGAATTATGGAGGCTTGGCAAGACGTTTATTATGAAAATTTGAGTTGATAAAAGCATGAAGTAATTACATTATATTATAGTTGGCTTACTTATTGAGCATGAGCTCATTTAAATCTCACAATGTTTTTCAAAGCCACACAACTGAAGATGGGGATATGGGGTAGTTGGAGCAGCTATCAGAGTGACTTAGATCTAATACTTTGTTGTAACCCCATTGAGTTATGTATTTTGGCATGTAGCCTAAACATTTGATTATGGTTTGTATTAAGAACCATTTAAATGGGATGATATAATTATTACCCCTTCTTATTTAAATGTTATATTTCGGGATGTCTTACATGTTGCACATTGCTACTCTAGATCCAATATAGGATGACATAATATGTGCGTTTACTTGCATATGCATGCGATCAATGATCACGCACGTTACTCTTATCTCTAAGGCCAGCAGAGTGGGAGGAAACCTTCCCCGGTCCTACCACACCATCACGCAGCTCATCTCTCTGTTCACCTCTAAAGGCTTGACGGTGAAGGACCCGGTGGCCTTATCCGGAGGTCATACCATTGGCTTGTCCCACTGCAAAGAGTTCGCGGCCAGGATCTACTCCTACAACAAGACATTCGGCACTGACCCCACCATGGCCCCCGACATGGCCGTGCGCCTGAGGGTCCCCTGCCCTCGGACCGGCTTCGACCCTACGGTCGCGGCTGCCAATGATCCAACCACTCCCACCACCTTTGACAACGCCTACTACCAGAATCTCAAGCATGGTAATTACGGGCTGCTAGCGACCGATCAGGGACTCTATGGGGACACGAGCACTCGAGGCTACGTCGAGACGATGGCGAAGGAACAACGGATTTTCTTCAACGCCTTTGCGGCAGCCATGGTCAAGCTGGGAAGTGATATGGATAATGTGCAAAATAATTAAACTAAATAAATAAAAGGCAGCCTGGGCGGCCCCCAGTCCTGGGCGGCCCCCAGTCTTGGGCGGCCTCCAAAGTCTAGGCCTCCTCCGAGTCTAGGCGGCCCCTAGAACTTGGACGGCCCCCAGTCCTGGGCGGCCCCAGTCTTGGGCGGCCTCCAAAGTCCGGGCGGCCTCCGAGTCTAGGCGGCCCCTAGATCTTGGGCGGCCCCCAGTCCTGGGCGGCCCCTAGATCTTGGGCGGCCCCCAGGGCGGCCCCCAATCCTGGGCGGCCCCCAGTCCTGGGCGGCCCCCAGTCTTGGGCGGCCTCCAAAGTCTAGGCGGCCCCTAGAACTTGGACGGCCCCCAGTCCTGGGCGGCCCCCAGTCCTGGGCGGCCCCCAGTCTTGGGCGGCCTCCAAAGTCCGGGCGGCCTCCGAGTCTAGGCGGCCCCTAGATCTTGGGCGGCCCCCAGTCCTGGGCGGCCCCCAGTCCTGGGCGGCCCCTAGATCTTGGGCGGCCCCCAGTCCTGGGCGGCCCCCAGTCTGGGCGGCCCCCAGTCCTGGGCGGCCTCCAGTCTAGGCGGCCCCTAGAACTTGGACGGCCCCCAGTCCTGGGCGGCCCCCAGTCTTGGGCGGCCTCCAAAGTCTAGGCGGCCCCTAGAACTTGGACGGCCCCCAGTCCTGGGCGGCCCCCAGTCCTGGGCGGCCCCCAGTCTTGGGCGGCCTCCAAAGTCTAGGCGGCCTCCGAGTCTAGGCGGCCCCTAGAACTTGGACGGCCCCAGTCCTGGGCGGCCCCCAGTCCTGGGCGGCCCCCAGTCTGGGCGGCCTCCAAAGTCTAGGCGGCCTCCGAGTCTAGGCGGCCCCTAGAACTTGGACGGCCCCCAGTCCTGGGCGGCCCCCAGTCTCGGGTGGCCCCCTATTCTGGGCGACCCCCTAGAGCTTGGGCGGCCTCCAAAGGTCTAGGCAGCACCCAGCCTCGGGCGATCCCTCGGTTTAAGAATAAATCCCCACGTCAGAACCATTAAATAAGATGAGCCGTCATATTCGGAACAGAAATCGAGAGATGCTAAAAACATCATGCCTTAAATGGTTCACATAAGACAAATACCCAAAAGGGGACACTGAACCTCTATTTTGGAGCCAGATCCCTTTTCCCTCACTCTGACGTCTCCACTACCTCTGACATTCCTTTGGGATTATCAAGATCATCATGAAAAAGGATTCCTTCATGAGCAAGTTTCTTAATATCCTTATTAAGCATTATCACTGAATGACCACGTAATGTAAGATGAACACTTATCCTACACGTGGACATCCAGGATAATGAGAAATAAAAAAAAGATAAATAATAATAAAAGGAGGATAAAAAGGGGAGAGGAAGGAGGGGGGGGGACTTCTTCCTTCAAAAGAAAGAAAGAGAGAGAGAGATCTGAAAAAGAAACCCTAAACAAATAATCTGGTGATCCAGCATCAACAGATTGGCGCGCCAGGTAGGGGGAGGCTTATCGTTGGAGCAGTGAGATACGCCTGTTCTACGATTCCACAAAGATGAGTTCCAGATCTCTGGAAGAAGATCCTACTGATTGGTCTGGGGGGCATCCTTCGCCGCCCAATGATGATCTCGCACCTCTTGGCCCTTCTCGGCCGGTGAAGTCGACCCCTCCGGCTTCTTCCTCACCACTACCGACTCCGGCTGTTCCCCAAGACCAATTGCAAATCCTCACTCAGCAGGTCCAGACTCTCGTGGGGATGGTTCAGCGGTTGCAAGAACGACACTCTCAAGGGATTCCACAACGGCTCGAGCGGCCTCTATCGCCTAGGTCGGCTACTCCTGTTAGCCGACAGTCAGCTCGGGGGAGATCTCCTCCGACGAGGCCTCTCCGTTCTTATTCTCCAGGAAGGCGGCGGTCCCAGAGTCTCCGAGACGGTTCCCGCTCCTTATCCCATTCCCCCGACGGTCTGTCTACCGGTCGGCGACGGGGAAAGGAACCTTATGCGGGGCATCGTCGACGGCGCCATCGAACTCCTTCCAGTTCTCCTGAACCGGCTGAAGGAGGCGTGACCGACAGAATGGAAAGGCGCCTTGAAGAGCAAGACCGTCGGCTGGAAGAACTCAGTCAAAGAATCAATAACCAGCCAGGATCAGATTATGATGCCCGCCCTCCTCTTTCTCGGCGTATCATGGGAGAACCCATTCCAAGGAGGTTTCGATTTCCTCAGCTTGATCCCTATGACGGCACCACTGATCCCCTAGATCATTTGGAAAGCTATAAAGCTATCATGCAGGTCCAGGGGGCAACAGACGCCCTCTTATGCATTGCCTTCCCGGCCACCCTCCGCAAGGCGGCTCGTGTCTGGTATTCTCGTCTGCCCTCACGAAGTATCGACTCTTTTCGGCAGTTAGAGAGGTCTTTTCTGGCTCACTTCGACGCCTGTCGAAAAATTCCTCGGGTGGCAGACAGCCTATTCTCAGTGCAACAGCAGGAAGGAGAATCCTTGAAGGATTTTGTAACTCGCTTCAAGGTGGCGGCCCTGGAGGTTTATCATCTTGAGGACGCTGTGGCCACTCTAGCCTTAAAGCGGGGGCTCCGACCCTCCCGTTTTACTTACTCTCTTGATAAAAAGCCTCCTTCTTCTTACGCCGATCTCCTGAGCCGCGCGCAGAAGTACATCCGCGCCGACGAAGCTGATTCATCCAGGAGAGGTGTGCAGGGGAGGGCTAGCAAAAGACCCGCTCGCCCGGAATTGGTCGGACCTCCCCTCAAGAAGCCTGAGCTCTTGCATCGACCGACCGATCGCCGCAAGAATCAAGCTCCCAGGGAGGACCATCTTACACCCCTCTTGGCACCTCGAAGTCATATCCTTATGGAGATTGAAAACGAACCTTATTTGCGGCGTCCGCCCCCGTTGAAGAAGGGCACTGCCCGTGATAGAAGTCGCTACTGCCGTTTCCATAGGGATTATGGCCACGATACTGAAGAATGTCGGAATTTAAAGCAGGCCATCGAAGAGCTGATTCAAAGGGGCTATCTGGGGCAATATGTGCAGAAAAAGGAAGTTCCCCCGGTGCCGGCTCTGATGGGACCTCCTCCTGCTCAAGCCAGCATCGACAACACCCCAACAGAAAAGATGGTGGGCATGATTTCTCGTGGAAAGGCTTCATCTTCCAAGAGACCAAGAGGAACAGAAGTGTTAAATGATGTAACCCTTCCTGAGGGAAGTGTAGCGGGGGGTAGTACTGTAAAGGATGATAGTGTTGTTGTCTCAATGACGATCGCTAGGCATCCTGTAAAAAGAATCTTAATAGACAGCGGGAGCTCCGCTAATGTGCTTACCTATGACGCATTTCTTCGGATGAGTCTATCTCTGGATTCTCTTCGGCCCGTAGCCATCCCTCTGGTTGGTTTTACTGGAGACTCCATCCGGGTGGAGGGCGAGATTACTCTGCCAGCTACGGCGGGTTCGCCACCGTGTCAAAGCACGGTTATGATGGATTTTCTGGTGGTTCAGGTTCCTTTGGCTTACAACGCCATTCTTGGTCGTCCCGGCTTGAACACATTAGATGCAATTATATCTACCAAGCGCTTGTTAGTGCAGTTCCCTACCGAGCATGGGGTCGGAGTGATGCGTGGAGAGGTGGACTCGGTCAGACCTTGCTATCATTTAGCCCCTAGTCCCCAGATTGCTGATGTTCCTTCGGTGACCGAGTCGTTCGACCCCAGGGAAGCTGAGCGGAGAGGAGAGCCAGCGGAACTTCTGATATCTTACCCACTGGAGGTGACCCCACTAAAGTCGTGCAGATCGGCGAGCTCCTTCCCCTTGAGGTCCGGGACCAGCTCCTGGCTTTCTTATCAATGAATGCGGATGTCTTTGCTTGGAAAATAACGGATATGGTCGGAATTCCTCCAGAGGTAATTACTCATCAACTTAATATTAATCCAAGCTGCCGCCCTATCCGCCAGAAGAAGAGGAGTTTTGCTCCTGAGCGGCATAAGGTCATTGATGCGGAGGTTGACAAGTTGCTTATGGCCGGTCATATCCGAGAAGCACGATATCCTGATTGGCTAGCCAATGTTGTTATGGTTCGGAAAGCCAGCGGAGGATGGAGAATATGCATCGACTACACAGATTTGAACAAAGCCTGTCCTAAGGACAGTTTTCCACTGCCCCGCATCGACCAGTTAGTAGATTCGACTTCTGGTCATGAACTCCTTAGTTTCATGGATGCTTTCTCAGGGTATAACCAGATAAAGTTGGACCCCGCAGATGAAGAGCATACTTCTTTTATCACTGAGAAGGGTATTTATTGTTATAAAGTAATGCCCTTCGGATTGAAGAACGCGGGAGCTACATATCAGAGGCTGATGAACAAGGTGTTTAAAAGCCAACTCGGTCGGAATATGGAAGTGTATGTAGATGACATGTTGACAAAAAGCACATATGCCACCGACCATGTCACTGACCTGCAGGAAACTTTCCACAACCTCCGGCTCCATAGAATAAAGCTCAACCCCCGCAAGTGTGCATTTGGAGTTACAGCAGGGAAATTCTTGGGTTTCTTGGTCACCCGGCGTGGGATTGAAGCAAACCCAGAGAAAATTCAAGCCATCCTCAGTATGAGACAACCTATGTGTAAGAAGGAGGTGCAACAACTCACCGGGAGGATAGCAGCGTTAAGCCGATTCCTGTCCAGATCAGCTGAGAGATGTTTGCCCTTCTTTAAAATCCTGCGTAAAGCAGATGGCTTTGAATGGACGGATGAATGCCAGCAAGCTTTCGAAGAACTCAAGGAGTTCTTAGCTACACCACCCCTACTATCTAAGCCGGAGGAGGGAGAGAAACTTTTCCTTTACTTGGCGGCTTCTTCGGAAGCCGTTAGTTCTGTTTTGGTGCGTGTCGGCGACCATGCCGTTCAACGACCTGTATATTATACCAGTAAAGTACTTCATGGTCCGGAGGAGAGGTATTCTAAAGCAGAGAAAGTGATCTTCGCTCTATTCGTTTCTGCCCGGCGACTCAGGCCTTATTTCCAAGCTCATCCTATAGTCGTCCTCACTGATCAACCTCTCAGAGCTATTTTGTCGCGGCCCGACACTTCTGGCCGGCTAGCCAAGTGGGCCATCAAACTGGGAGAGTTCGACTTATCATTTCAACCCAGGGCATCTTTGAAATCTCAGGTTTTGGCTGATTTCTTAGTAGAATGCACCTGGTCTGAACAGCCTCAAGAAGAACTTCCCCGAATTTTGTCGGATAATGAGGTGATGGATCATGAAGCCTGGGTCCTCCATGTTGATGGGGCCTCTAACTCACAAGGCAGCGGAGCTGGACTCATTCTCGCTAGCCCGGAGGGCACGATAGTAGAATATGCTCTTCGATTTCTCTTTGAGGCCACCAATAATCAAGCTGAGTATGAGGCTTTGCTGACCGGAATCAAGCTAGCGCATGGAATGGGAATCAGAAGTCTTCGAGTCTTCACCGACTCACAGCTCATTTCCGCCCAAGTATCAGGAGAGTATGAGGCCCGTGACCCTATCATGTTTCAATATCTGAATAAAGTTAGATCATTGATTCCCTTATTGGATCACTTTGTTATTAATTATATACCCAGAGGCGAAAATGCTAGGGCCGACATGTTGGCCCGATTAGCTACCTCCATGGATAGTTCTATGGGGAAGACCTATATTGAGTATCTGGAGGCACCTAGCATCGAAGCTACTGAGGAAGTCCTGCCCATTATCCAAAAAGAAACCTGGATGGAACCTTATGTCCGGTATCTAAAAGACGGCGTTCTCCCGGTTGATCTTGAAGAAGCTAAGCTGCTTAAGCGGAGGGCTTCTAAATTTGTGCTATTAGAAGGTCAACTTTATAAAAAATCCTTCTCTCAGCCCCTCCTCAAATGTGTTAGTTCAGTAGATGCTGATTATGTCCTTAGGGAAATTCATGAAGGCATCTGTGGGAATCATTCTGGAGGACGATCTTTAGCACGCAAGGCTCTCCGACAAGGATACTACTGGCTCACCATGCAAGAGGATGCAACAGAATTAGTGAAAAGATGTGATTCATGCCAACGGTATGCCTACATTCAACGGCAACCGTCTTCTCAGCTAAGTTCTCTTTCTTCCCCCTGGCCCTTCGCTCAGTGGGGTATGGATATCCTCGGCCCTTTCCCCCCTGCGACAGGACAGCGCAAATTTCTACTAGTGGCCATTGATTATTTTACTAAATGGGTCGAGGCTGAAGCACTTGCCAAAATTACTGAAGCTAAAGTTAAAACCTTTTTCTGGAAAACCATTATTTGTCGCTACGGCATCCCACACACTCTTATCACCGACAATGGCCGACAGTTTGATAACAACGCCTTTCGGACTTTCTGTACTGACCTCGGTATCGTGCAACGATTCACCTCCGTCGGCCATCCACAATCTAACGGAGAAGCTGAAGTTACAAATCGCATGATATTACGAGGACTAAGAACTAGATTGGATACATCCAAAGGAAGATGGGTAGAAGAGCTCCCGAGCGTGCTCTGGGCATACCACACAACACCCAGGGTGCCGACAGGAGAGACGCCATTCAACCTGGTTTTTGGTTCCGAAGCTGTTATTCCCGTTGAAATTGGCTTGCCAAGTGGCCGAGTAGAAGCATATAATGAAGCAGACAACCTCCCCGGCTTAAGAGCCAGTCTGGACCTCATTGATGAAGCAAGAGATCAGGCCCGAGTTAAGATTGCAGCATACCAACAACAGGTAGCCAGATATTACAACGCTCGCGTTCGCCCGAAGGACTTTCGTCAGAGAGACTTAGTTCTAAGAAGAGCTTCGGTGTCCAAACCAACGGAAGGGGGCAAACTATCCCCGAACTGGGAAGGACCCTATCGGGTGAGAAAGGTTCTTCACCGTGGAGCATACCAGCTAGAAGATCTAGACGGACAACTAATCCCCGAACATGGAATGCAGACAACCTTCGGCCGTATTACCAGTGATATGATGTATTTGCGTAAACGTTAAATAAGTCTGCACTTTTGAACACATATCTTTGAATAATTACTCAGGGCGACTTAAGCGGCCTCGGCCACGACAGGCGGCTCGACGGCCCTACGGTCCAAAGGACACCCCCAGGCCGGTGTAACTCACCCCTGAGGAGGTTCAAGTCCTCGACTTAAGCGGCCTCGCCACGACAGGCGGCTCGACGGCCCTACGGTCCAAAGGACACCCCCAGGCCGGTGTAACTCACCCCTGAGGAGGTTCAAGTCCTCGACTTAAGCGGCCTCGCCACGACAGGCGGCTCGACGGCCCTACGGTCCAAAGGACACCCCCAGGCCGGTGTAACTCACCCCTGAGGAGGTTCAAGTCCTCGACTTAAGCGGCCTCGCCACGACAGGCGGCTCGACGGCCCTACGGTCCAAAGGACACCCCCAGGCCGGTGTAACTCACCCCTGAGGAGGTTCAAGTCCTCGACTTAAGCGGCCTCGCCACGACAGGCGGCTCGACGGCCCT
>UESW01003954.1:965735-1076252 GCA_900491605.1 Calamus simplicifolius | reverse complement strand
CGATTTAAGTGGTGATAATTATAAATTATGGAAGGAGAGAATTCTTCTTCAATTAGGGTGCATGGATATTGACTATGCTATCAGGAAGGATGAACCACATTTAGTTACATCTACTAGCACTCAGGCTGAGATTGCTGCGTATGAACGATGGGAACGGTCCAATCGCCTCAGTATGATGTTCATACGTACTAAAATTTCTGCTAGTATACGTGGTTCAATTCCTGAGTGCAAAAATGTCAAGGAACTTCTGAAGGCTATTGATGCACAATTTGAGTCTTCAGATAAGGCAATGGCTAGCACCCTAATGACAAAGTTATCATCAATGAAGCTCACTACGGTTGGAGGTGTGCGTGAGCACATCATGAAGATGAGGGACATTGCGGCTCAGTTGAAATCCCTAGAGGTTGAGATGTCAGAATATTTCTTGGTGCACTTTATTTTGAGCTCACTCCCACAGCAATATAGTCCCTTCAAAATATCTTACAATACACATAAGGACAAATGGTCAATTAATGAACTTCTGACCATGTGTGTTCAAGAGGAAGGGAGGCTGATTTTAGAAATGGGAGAAAGTGCACATTTAGTCACTCATAGAAAGACTAAAGCTCCCAAAGCCAAACGCAAAGGAAAGGGTAAAGTATCCATCCATACAGAAGACAAGAAGGAGTCCAAGTGCTTCTTTTGCAAGAAGAAAGGACATATAAAGAAAGATTGTCTCAAATTCAAAGCTTGGCTTGACAAGAAAGGTACTCTAACCTCATTCGTATGTCATGAATCTAATTTGGTTATATGTCATAACACATGGTGGATTGATTCTGGTTCTACAATCCATGTTTCAAATACCTTGCAGGGTTTTCTAAATCAAAGGAAACCATTGGGAAGTGAACAAAGCATCTATTCAGGAAACAAGATGGGTTCACATGTGGAAGCAATTGGAACGTGCAGACTTATTTTACATTCTGGTTTTGTTTTGGATTTGGAAAAGACATTTTATATTCCAAGTTTCTCTAGAAATTTGATTTCAGTGTCAAGGCTTGTACCAGCAGGATATTCCTTTAATTTTAATAAAAGCTCTGTTGATTTATTTTATAAATCTAAGCTTATTGGAATGGTACATTGTCAGACAATCTTTTCCAAATCAATCTGAAAAATAATACCACCTATAATGTGATGCACGCCCAAACTGGTATGAAAAGATGTGTTATAAATGAGAATTCCTCTATTTTGTGGCATCGGAGATTAGGTCATATCTCCATTGAGAGAATTAAAAGATTAGTAAAAGATGGAGTACTTGATACTCTTGATTTTACTGATTTTGACACTTGTGTGGACTGCATAAAGGGAAAGCAAACCAACAAGTCCAAGAAAAATGCCAAGAGAAGTTCGGACATACTGGAGATCATACATACGGATATCTGTAGCCCAGATATGGATTCGTATGGTCAGAGATACTTCATCTCATTTATTGATGACTATTCATGATATATGTATCTCTACCTACTTCATAATAAGAACGAAGCATTAGATGCCTTTAAGGTATTTAAGGCAGAAGTAGAGAAACAATGCGGCAAGCAAATTAAAATCGTGAGGTCAGATAGAGGTGGAGAATATTATGGTAGATACACTGAGAATGGACAAGCACCTGGTCCGTTTGCTCGGTTTCTTGAAGAAAATGGAATTGTTACACAATACACCATGCCAGGGTCTCCTGACCAAAACGGTGTAGCTGAAAGGAGAAACCGGACATTATTGGACATGGTAAGGAGCATGATTGTCAGCTCTAAGTTACCTAAATCCTTGTGGACTGAAGCTCTTAAAACTGCTGCGTATATATTGAATCGGGTTCCAACCAAGGCTGTTTCCAAAACGCCATTTGAGTTATTTAAAGGTTGGAAACCGAGTCTGCAACATATACGTGTTTGGGGATGCCCATCTGAAGTAAGAGTCTATAATCCACAAGAAAAGAAACTAGACCCAAGGACTATCAATGGATACTTTATTGGATATGCTGAGAAGTCCAAGGGTTATAGATTTTATTGTCCATCTCACAGCACTAGGATTGTGGAATCAAGAAATGCAAAATTTCTTGAGAATGACTTGATCAGTGGGAGTGATCAATCTCAGTATTTGGCTTCTTCTGAGAAGATCATTCAGTTATTCCAGCTTCCACTTCAAGTGAGGGATTGGTTGTTATTTATGGCACTCCTCAAACTCAATTAAGTGCCCAACAACCAGTCATTGAGATTTCACAAGCTGATGGTAATCTAGAAGATCGTGTTGTTCATCAACAATCAGTTGTGCAAGATACTCCTCAAGAGGTCATTGACACAACATTAAGAAGATCAACTAGAATAAAGAAATCAGCAATTCCTAGTGATTATGTTGTGTATCTACACGAATCTGACTATAACATTGGAGCCGAAAATGATCCTGAAACATTTTCACAAGCCATGAGTTCTAAGGAATCAAACTTGTGGTTCAATGCCATGAAAGAAGAGATGGAATCTATGGCATCTAATCGAGTCTGGGATCTTGTTGAGTTGCCTGATGGTGTAAAAGCCATTGGATGTAGATGGATCTTCAAAATAAAGAAAGACTCACAAGGCAACATTGAGAGATATAAAGCAAGACTCGTTGCCAAAGGATTCACTCAGAGGGAAGGAATCGACTACACGGAGACATTTTCTCCTGTATCCAAGAAAGACTCTCTCCGAATAATTATGGCATTGGTAGCTCATTTTGATTTTGAGTTACATCAAATGGATGTGAAGACCGCATTCCTTAATGGAGATCTAGAGGAAGAGGTTTACATGAAACAACCTGAAGGATTTTCCTCTAGTGATGGTGAGCATTTGGTTTGCAAACTTAAGAAATCCATATATGGATTGAAATAAGCCTCACGTCAGTGGTATTTAAAATTTCATGATGTGATCTCTTCCTTTGGTTTTGAAGAGAACATCATGGATCAATGTATATACCAGAAGGTTAGTGGGAGCAAAATTTGTTTCTTGGTCCTATATGTGGATGACATTCTACTTGCAACCAATGATAAAGGGTTGCTACATGAGGTGAAACAATTTCTCTCTAAAAATTTTGATATGAAAGATATGAGTGAGGCATCTTATGTCATTGGCATTAAGATCCATAGAGAAAGATCTCGAGGCATTTTGGGATTGTCTCAAGAAACTTATATCAATAAAGTCTTGGAGAGATTTCGGATGAAAAATTGTTCACCAAGTGTTGCACCTATAGTGAAGGGTGACAAGTTCGCTTTGAACCAGTGCCCTAAAAATGAACTTGAACGGGAACAGATGCACAACATTTCATATGCTTCAGCTGTTGGAAGCCTAATGTATGCTCAGGTTTGCACAAGACCTGACATAGCATTTGCAGTAGGAATGTTGGGAAGATATCAGAGTAATCCAGGTTTAGACCATTGGAGAGCTGCTAAAAAGGTCATGAGGTATCTTCAAGGGACCAAGGACTACATGCTCATGTATAGACAAACTGATCATTTGGAGATAGAGGGCTACTCAGATTCGGACTTTGCTGGCTGCGTTGATTCTCGGAAATCAACATCAGGATTTGTATTTATGTTAGCTGGTGGAGCCATATCATGGAGGAGTGCAAAGCAGACCTTGACTGCTACCTCTACTATGGAAGCAGAGTTCGTTGCTTGTTTTGAGGCTACATCGCAAGGTGTATGGTTAAAGAGTTTCATCTCAGGGCTTAGAATTGTTGACTCCATTACTAGGCCAATTAAATTGTACTGTGACAATTCAGCTGCTGTATTTTGGCTAAAAATCACAAGAGTGGTAGTCGAAGTAAACATATCGACATTAAGTATTTAGCCATAAGAGAACGTGTTAAAGAGAATAAAGTGGTCATAGAACACGTTAGCACTGAATTGATGATAGCTGATCCTTTAACTAAAGGCATGCCAATTAAGAAGTTTAAGGATCATGTGATAAGAATGGGAGTTGGTTCCATGATATAATTGTATTGATAACAATTGTACAAAGAAACTCTTATTTCAACGTTTGTTTATTTCTCATTCAGGTGTACACGTTATATGACTTTTGAGAAATGATAAACTTTTCTTTTGGACTCTGAATAAACATATGGTTTATTCATTATGTTATGTTGTCACATTTGGAATGGTGATAAAGAAATTGAATGCATTGTAATACATAGAAGATAATACTCAATTATAGAGGACCTATCGCTATGATTCATGTATTTAGTTTCTTGTTCAGTGTTGATAAAATATACGGACCAAGTGGGAGAATGTAGTAACCTATCTTAATAATGGTCCTAATTTATTAACTCAACGTATCCCCCATTAAAGTGATAACAGCCCTCCTCCCTTAATTCCTAAGCGCTCGCTTGATGGGGCAAGCGTTGAAGGAAAAGAGTATAAAATAGGAACCCATCCTAAGGTTTCAGTACAGAGTTCTCTAAGGTTTCAGAACACGATTCTCTCAAGAGAGATCCTAAAGTTTCTGAATACGGTTCTCTCGAGAGAGATCCTAAAGTTTCAGAACAAGGTTCTCGAGAGAGATCTTAAGGTTCTATAGAGAGAAACCTAAAAGTGGAGGCATTGGAATTGAGTCCCTGATCAAGAGCAATCATGAAGGCATACACCATCTGAATGCGAGAGCTCGTTGATTAGAAGACCGATCCATCGAGAGGAAGAGGGAAGATCAAGAGGGAAGATCAATCGAGATCGTTAAGAAAGGAAGATCTCCTGTGCAGTCCACAGGAAGATCGGATTCCTTACCACCATTAAATAATAATGGCTGGAGGTAATTATGTTTAAGTAAATTAAGTCTAACAATTTTTTTAAAATATCATATATTAAACACAAGATTGTTATGTTTATGATGCATTACCATGAAATCTATTTGTTCATTAAACGCAACAGTTTTTACTTTATATTATTTTATTTGTATGGTAGGTACAACTTAAAGCTCAATTCGGAAGAAAAAGGCCATGCAATGCATCAAATGGTTCCTTTACAATGTTCCACTCGAAAAGAAGGAGAGAGCAATGCATCAAATAGTTCCTTAGCAAGTTCTAGCAATTGTTCTACTCGAAAAGAAGGGGAGAACTAAAAACATACTAAGCTTTCTCTTTCCATTAAATTAGATGGATTCTACAACAGCAGCCAATACCCGATTCAAAAATTTACTACCCTTTCTTGAAGCCAAGTGGGGAAAGAAGTTAAAAAAAAAAAAAAATTGGTGGGCAAAACCTTGGGTGCATGCTTCTGGAGTACAATGGAAATAAAAAGGCAAGCCTATATGTGTTGTTGTAACAGAAAGGAAGGCCGACCAATGAGGCGAGAGCATCAGTTCATGTGGATGGCTAAAAAATTGACAACGGTTCAACAGGCTGAGCCAAAGTTTCAACAGAACACCGTAGACGCCGTGGAAAAGGGTTAGTTATCTGCCAACCCGCTGATGGAAGCCAATAGCCATCAGTCTATTTGGAAAATGTGAACTCTTACCCACTACAAGACCACTGGGACCACTTGTCGAGCGGAAAGAAAAGATAAATGAAAACTGATGTTTATTTTAAGGCTAAAATAAAATTTTGAACCTTACGCTCACTCAAAAATTATTTTAATTTTAAGATTTTTAATTATTATAATTTAATTTTTTATATTTTACAAATATTACATTCCTAACGTCATTTTACATGATATAAGTTAAATTTGATAGAACAGTTGATGCATCATCTAATGCATAAATTAGTTAAGCTAATGGTATGCTATTTATTCTATCAATTTTGATTAATTTCATGTAACAAGATATCAAAAATATAATTTTTTAAATATAAAAAATTAAATTATAATAATTAAAAGTTCAAGGATCAAAATAAATTTTGAGTGAAAAATTAAGGAATAGAAAAATACTTTCATTTTGTTTTAAACATCTTTTGAGGGCTTTGGCATACCCATTTTGAATATAATCTATCCTAACATTTTATTTTAACCGGTCACATGCATTGGACAGTTAGTATTCCAAATATCTTATAAAAATTTCTTTATATTTACTGAAGAGTTAAAAAGCATCTAAGCAATCTATAAGGATAAATGCAAGATTTTAGGGAACATTATTGCTTAAAATAAAATGTAGGAGACAAGGGTCTGCCTATAAATTAAACTAGCAAAAATGATCTTTTTTTATTAGCTAAATTTAGGTTAATTATTTAACATGCACAAGCTATATAAGATAGAATTAGATACATTCAAATGTAATCAAATTCATAATTATTTTTTTATTTTTAGGATTTATAAACGGTATGATCCAGTGATGAAAGAAATAATCAGATTCAGATTTGATTACATTCGAATGTAGCTAAGTTTATCTTAATCTCTCTCTTTCTATATATATATATATATGCCAAATCTTAGATCCAATCAATTTTTTCACATTTGAGATTCATGAACTATGTAAATCTAAGGACTACTCCATCTTTTTCATCTTTGGGATCCATAAACTGTATAAATTTAAGGATAAGAAAGATCAAATTTAACTAAATTTGAATATAGCAAAGTCTATACTCCTCTTTCTATACATACATACATATATATATATATATACATATGTATATATATGTACATATATACATATGTATATATGTATATATATACATATGTATATGTATATATATGTATATATACATATGTACATATACATATGTACATATGTACATATGTACATATACATATGTACATGTGTACATATGTACATATGTATATATACATATGTACATATGTACATATGTATATATGTATATATACATATATATATATATATATATATATATATATATATATATACACACACACATATATACATTTGTGTGTATGTTTGTATTTGTCTATGCATATGAATGAAAATTGCTACTACTTTATTTATCTTCCATATCATATAAGCTTATAGATATGATTAATGAAATGGCAAAAAGCTTATAAAAGGAGTGAAAAAAAAAGGGATGCAGACTGATATGGTTATATAATTTTAAATTACAATCAAGATTATATATAAAATACATGCTTCTTTAAAGAGAAGTAAAATGCAACATGCATTTTTTAAAATAAAATATAAAATTCATGTAACAAAGTAATAAATGCTAGTGGAAGGACTTAAATAGAACTTGAAATAAGGAGAGCCTGGGAAAGGAAACATAAATGATAGGGGGAAAAAAAAAAGTAGAAAAAAGAAGAAGAAGTAGAAGAAACGTTAATGATCTACATACCTCATACATCACCATAGTGCGTTGCGTTATATAGTCGTACACGTATTAACTTCATTACTCAACAAGGTGCCTAATAAATACTTCAAAAGTTGACATTTTATCCTTAAAATCATTACCTAACTTATAATATCTTTGGTAATTCTTGATGATTTTATCGGTAAACCAAACTAAAGATAAAAGGAAAAAAAATTACAATAGGCACTTCCTTTCCTTTCCTCCTTTTTATTTTTATTTTTTGGTCATAGCATAGAAATCTAACCGCCAACCCGTATAGTTAAAAAAAAAAAGGCTTAGATGAGTTAAGTTGGATTGAGCATAGAAATCTAACCAACGTAACATTCACATTGTCCTTGTATCTAAATTTACAAGAATTGATTCATCATAGAACGCCCACTAAGACAATACGCCTTTTTTTTTTTTCATTTAGAAAATGCTCCAGTTCTGGTACATCTTAAAATCATATCCTTTTATTTTATGTCTAGTCAAAATTTTAGTTAGGGAAAACCTTCTATATGATAAAAACCACTCCATGATGGAAACAACTACCCACTTATGAAACGCAAGATTGGCATCAGGGAAAAGGCAGTCATTGTCCATGGTTGGTCGGCTCTCACACTCTCCAGTTAGTAGTTAGTACTGATTTCACTCCTTGCTTGATGTCTTAGCTGCTCCTTGGATAATTTAAGGAGTTTCGTGCCTTACTGTGAGGCCACTCTCAATCAAAGTTATAAAATTTCTGGGTGCTCTCTCTCTCTCTCTCTCACACACACACACACACACACACATCTAATATATAGTTCTCCATCCTTTTTTATTTTGTGGAACAGGGTTGTTCATTCTAAATGCCATTTGAATGGCTGTTGGTCGGATCATAGCCTACATGAAGGATTGTATCTATGGGATATCACATAGCGGAGCATGAATGCAGATGGTCTGTTACTATGATAAAATTTTATGCCATGACTGTCTGAAGTGCCTCTGAACAAAATTTTTGATGGCTTGCTAAAGCGAGATAATAAATGGAAAACAAGGCACATTTTTGATAACTTGCAACAAAGAGTAGGCAGTGAAAGCAACCAAAGAGCAATGAGATATTGATATTAAGCAGTGAACACAACACTCTTTACTCATATCACAAACACAAACACAAACACGAACACGAACATGCCATGCCATGTGCGCTATATAAACATTATCATGACATTTGTAAGGTCGTATGATCAATAAAACAGCTATGGCCAGCGGTAAACTAGCAATACCAAGTGGAGACCAAAAGGTGAACGCCAGCGAAGCAACAAGACCACCATCATGTCCTGTCATCCGAGGAGTCGCTTCCATCCTTCAAAACCCATCCATTTCCCCAAAAAAAAAGCCTGCAACGAACGCCAAAGCAAGAAAAAGCTATCAAAGGTTTCCATAGGGGGGAGGGGGGACGATTCGAAATTTGAAATCCAAAGTTCCAAACACAAATGTAGGAATAAAAAAAAATCAAAAGAAAAAAAAAAGGGAGCAAAAAGAAATCGACAACAGTGAATTATATCATTCAAAAGAAAAGCGAGCACATAATGACCGGAATGTCCCTGTCCCTCCGTTCAGAGCAAGGACAGTAACCAATTTTGGAAACCGATCGTACGGATGGTCAAGAAAAAAGTTTTTTCTCAAAGAAAAAACAAAAAAAAAATACCTGAAATTAGGTTTCTTCTTCTCTCCATCCGACGAGATTTTAAAAAGAAAAAGGGTAATGGAGAGAAGAAGAGCAATCCATCCGCGTAGCCCTGCTGATATCCTTCACTAATCTTCATAAAGGACTAATTAATATATAATAAAGAAAGGGAGTGAGTGAGACTGTGAGAGGGAGAGTAATGACGAGGGTGAGGGGATTAATTAGTATAAAGCGCGGTTAACCATCTCCAACCGCCGCCGGTCCGGCTCGTGCCCCTGGAGGCGGATCTCATCTTTTTTCTTCTTATGAAATCCTCGAACCGTCGGTTCATCTCGTCGGGATCCGCCGCCGCCGGAGCCGCCCTGATCATCCCCTTCCCTGCCGCCGCCTCCAATCGGGAGGACCTCGACCTCGACCCTGACCTCTCCATGATCGCTTTCCACGTGTCGTCCATCGAGTCAATCTGTTCGATCTCCGCCGCCGGCGCCGCCTCCTCCACCGCTGGTTCGACGCTCTCCGGCGCCGGCGCGATACTTCTCTCGACGTCGAGGCGGGATGAAGCGGTGGAATTGCTGTCGGAGTCCGTCGTGAGGCACGACGCGTCGGACGGTGGCGAGGACTCGCCGGGTTCCTTTGCCGGATCAGGCGTCGCCGCATCGGATTCCGGCAGGCCGGGGGAGATTTCTTGCCAGATCTCGGGCGAGGGCTTCCGCTGAAGAGGCGAAGCACCAAAGTCCTTCGGTTTGACGGGTTGAGGGGAGTCCGGGGACTTGTCTTCGGCGGGCCGAGGGTGGTGTTGTTTGTGGTCGGAGAGTTTCCAGATGACGATGATGATGAGATGGACGGTGATGAAGAGGTAGGGGGGGACAAGCCAGGTGCGGAGGGCGGCCCAGGCGCGGGGAGGGTGGAGGCGAGGATGGCGGCGGCGTACGGGACAGCGACCCTGGCGAAGGCGGCAATGGAGAAGATTCCGACGAGGAGGAAGGCGAGCTTGGCAGCCCAGATCGCGCTCTGGAGGCCGGTCTTCGGTGGGCTCCATCGGAGAAGTGCCATTGCCGGAAAGAAGAAGGGAAGCGGAAGACTAGAGAAAGAAGAGAGAGAGAGAGAGAGAGAGAGAGAGAGGGCAGGCGCTGCTGTCGGCGATGCGATAAGTTTTTTCCGCTTTTTTTTTTTCTTTTTAAGTGGTGGTTGGTTTACAGTCGAGAGAGAGAGAGAGGGGTTTCGAGTGATGGGAGGGATTTGGTTATTTATCGCGGGGGTTTGCCGTGAGAGGAGGTTATGGTGAATACGGCTGAATAACTGCCGTTTGATGGAGGGAATAAGGAAAAGGACTAATTTTGCTGTTATTACTCGATGTAGTTTGGAGGATAAGTGGATAACTATTAGTACGGTAGGAATAGGGCCAATGATGTGGGAGTGGGAGAAGAGGGGAGAGACCGTACGTACATCACATCGTTATTATTATCTGTGTTTCTTTTTTTTTTTTTTTTTTTTTTTGAGAGGGTTGTTTTGGAGGATTTATTGGTACTGTGTTTTTTTTTATGGCGATTTAGATTTAATGCAAAGGGCTAGGCTCTGGCCCGGTGTCCAAAATCCACGTTTCCATGCCATTTTCACCGGCATAAACGCGAGCATGATTATGATTTGCTGTAAATTGTAATGGAATGAGAAATACTGCAATAATACATACTTTTTAATGAACCAAAATACTAACATGAAATGAATTTAAAAAAATTTAAAATTTTATGATCGTAATCAAAATGAGTTTGATATATATTCTTTTTATTCTGAAATCATTCCAAATCAGATCCGAATCTTTATTCTTAAATTTTTAAATTTTAAATATTTTTAAAAAAATTAAAAAAGTAGAAGGCAATAAAATGGGTTTGAAGATTTTTATTTTCATTAAGTGACTAAAATTATTACTCTAATAAAAATATAATGTAAAGATAAGTTGAGATATAAAAATTTAAGGATAAGAGTAGGGCGGGCGAAAATTGGCTCTAATCCTCTTTGTTGTTATTTCTAATTAGTTTCTTGCATGAAGTTGACTGCCAAAAGTAGAATCTCATATTTCTTCTAAGAATCTTCTAATTATTTTAAAGCAACTAGAAATAGATTCTTTAATCACAAAAAATTAAGTTCAAATATAGAATACCTTGCTTAAATTGTAAGCGTATGATTGTGCATATTGGCATCTAGCTTATCAATGATTTAGAGTATCATATCTCTTGTTAATGAAGCTAACAAGGTGACCGCCGATGGCAAGGTGGGCAAATTAATGACTTTAATGATGGTGTCTGTCGATGATTGATGATGATGATGATTAAGTTAAGAATGAGTGAACGCCTATTATGCTTTTGTGAGTTGTAAACTCATCATGAATGTTAATAACAAGAGAGATGGATAAATTTATGAACATCTGTGGCAAATGTATGGAATACTAGTAAAACACCCATCAACGGCCAGGAGTGGATTTGATAAATAGCATTTTTCTAGGATAGTTGACTAGATATGGTCAAGGTCTATAAGTCAAAGGACATGTTGCGAGTACCTTCCGGGTCCGATATCAAACTCCATGTTCACACTTCATTGTCTCATTAGAAGATAACTTTGTAGCCCGACATAATCCTGACGTTTGCTATGTAGAATTCGAAGTCAAGCGCAGCCCAAGCAAACAAGTCTTGCCTCACAAACATTATCTTTGCTCTACAATTTTTTCTTTGTCGATGTATGCACAAAGACAAGCATTTCTATTATACTTCTATATCAACATACTATGATCTATTCGATGCAACGCACTTCAACTCCGTATGACCCTTAACTATTTTTAATAAGGGTTATCAAGTTCTTGTAGTAACCTATCTTAATAATGGTCCTAATTTATTAACTCAACGTATCCCCCATTAAAGTGATAACAGCCCCCTTAATTCCTCCCTCCCTTAATTCCTAAGCGCTCGCTTCCTCCCTTAATTCCTAAGCGCTCGCTTGATGGGGCAAGCGTTGAAGGAAAAGGGTATAAAATAGGAACCCATCCTAAGGTTTCAGTACAGAGTTCTCTAAGGTTTCAGAACACGATTCTCTTTCTGAATACGGTTCTCTCGAGAGATCCTAAAGTTTCAGAACAAGGTTCTCGAGAGAGATCTTAAGGTTTTATAGAGAGAAACCTAAAAGTGGAGGCATTGGAATTGAGTCCCTGATCAAGAGCAATCATGAAGGCATACACCATCTGAATGCGAGAGCTCGTTGATTAGAAGACCGATCCATGAAGAGGGAAGATCAAGAGGGAAGATCAATCGAGATCGTTAAGAAAGGAAGATCTCCCGTGCAGTCCACAGGAAGATCGGATTCCTTACCACCATTAAATAATAATGGCTGGAGGTAATTATGTTTAAGTAAATTAAGTCTAACATTTTGGTATCAGAGCGAGGTTAAAACCTCTACCTTATTTTGCGAAGATTTCTATTAAGTTTCTCTTTTCAAGCAATTAATGCCGCGTGTTTTTCCGTTTTTAGTTTTTTCGGATCGGTTGGTTTCGATCAGTTCTGATCACGGAATTGAAAGAAACCATTAAACCTATTTCAGATCCCGATTTTGCGGAAACACGCTTCTTTCTTTCTATTAAAGATTTCTTTCTAGCATTAAAGGTTTCCCAGATTTCTTTTATGGTATTAAAGAGATAGCATTAAAGAAAGAAAAAGAAAAGAAACGTAGCATTAAAGAAAAGAAAAAACTAAAGGAGAGAAATGCAGCGGAAACGTGGCTTCAATAACCACATCGGTGAAATATTAAAAAAAAAGGGGAGAGAAAAAAAGGGGAGAGAAAACTTTCGGTTTTCGTTTTTCTCGCTTATGGTCTTTCCGTTCTCTCACGGGATTTAAAATATGGATTGGTTGGATTTTAAATTCATTTATTATCTGTTTAATGTTTTATTAAATCATGTAACATGATTTATTTTTTATCATTTGTTTCTTGAGTTTAATTTTGTATTAAAATACGCCTACTGAGTCTCTATGCCTACGGTGTTTTGCATAGACTGGCCCAAGGGAATAATGAGCTACAGCCGGACGTGTTTTAATAACAAAATTTTTCTTAAGATGATAATTTTAAAATTCATTAAATAGATATTGAAATGTTATCTTCTGTTATGCATACTAGATTTATTCTATGCATGAATTTGGTGGTAGTGTAAAAATCACAGTGCAAATCCTTTCAAGGTCTGATTGGTCATTTGGTGTCTAGAAAGGTAAAGAGATTGTGGTTACTTAATTGGTTCCGTTGACTGACCTATGGAAAGCAACGGGGGGACCCCCTTCTCTTTCACTGACCTGGCCAATTTGACTAACTCGGATCTTGATTTGGAAATGTTCGTTGATTAAGATCACTACCTAATAATCATGCTAAATTGGTTAATCTATATGCATTTAATGTCATGTGATCAATATGATGTTGATTAATTGAGGAGTAGCCACAGCATCCTCGATTAATCAAATTATATATTGAGTTGCAAAGATCACATAAGGTTAGATGATATTAATTGTGACTAATTATATAATGTAATGAATCTTATCCCACAGGAATTTTTGTTGCACTAATATAATTAATTAGGATGCGATAACAAATTATTTTCTTAATTACCCACAGGAATTAAGAAAGGAATATAATTTGTTCAAGGAACTTCTGAAGGCTATTGATGCACAATTTGAGTCTTCAGATAAGGCAATGGCTAGCACCCTAATGACAAGTTATCATCAATGAAGCTCACTACGGTTGGAGGTGTGCGTGAGCACATCATGAAGATGAGGGACATTGCGGCTCAGTTAAATCCCTAGAGGTTGAGATGTCAGAATCTTTCTTGGTGCACTTTATTTTGAGCTCACTCCTACAGCAATATAGTCCCTTCAAAATATCTTACAATACACATAAAGACAAATGATCAATTAATGAACTTCTGACCATGTGTGTTCAAGAGGAAGGGAGGCTGATTTTAGAAATGGGAGAAAGTGCACATTTAGTCACTCACAGAAAGACTAAAGCTCCCAAAGCCAAACGCAAAGGAAAGGGTAAAGTATCCATCCATACAGAAGACAAAAAGGAGTCCAAGTGCTTCTTTTGCAAGAAGAAAGGACATATAAAGAAAGATTGTCTCAAATTCAAAGCTTGGCTTGACAAGAAAGGTACTCTAACCTCATTCGTATGTCATGAATCTAATTTGGTTATATGTCATAACACATGGTGGATTGATTCTGGTTCTACAATCCATGTTTCAAATACCTTGCAGGGTTTTCTAAATCAAAGGAAACCATTGGGAAGTGAACAAAGCATCTATTCAGGAAACAAGATGGGTTCACATGTGGAAGCAATTGGAACGTGCAGACTTATTTACATTCTGGTTTTATTTTGGATTTGGAAAAGACATTTTATATTCCAAGTTTCTCTAGAAATTTGATTTCAGTGTCAAGGCTTGTACCAGCAGGATATTCCTTTAATTTTAATAAAAGCTCTGTTGATTTATTTTATAAATCTAAGCTTATTGGGAATGGTACATTATCAGACAATCTTTTCCAAATCAATCTGAAAAATAATACCACCTATAATTGATGCACGCCCAAACTGGTATGAAAAGATTTGTTATAAATGAGAATTCCTCTATTTTGTGGCATCGGAGATTAGGTCATATCTCCATTGAGAGAATTAAAAGATTAGTAAAGATGAAGTACTTGATACTCTTGATTTTACTGATTTTGACACTTATGTAGACTGCATAAAGGGAAAGCAAACCAACAGTCCAAGAAAAATGCCAAGAGAAGTTCGGACATACTAGAGATCATACATACGGATATCTGTAGCCCAGATATGGATTCGTATGGTCAGAGATACTTCATCTCATTTATTGATGACTATTCACGATATATGTATCTCTACATACTTCATAATAGACGAAGCATTAGATGCCTTTAAGGTATTTAAGGCAGAAGTAGAGAAACAATGCGGCAAGCAAATTAAAATCATGAGGTCAGATAGAGGTGGAGAATATTATGGTAGATACACTGAGAATGGATAGCACCTGGTCCGTTTGCTCGGTTTCTTGAAGAAAATGGAATTGTTGCACAATATACCATGCCAGGGTCTCCTGACCAAAACGGTGTAGCTGAAAGGAGAAACCGGACATTATTGGACATGGTAAGGAGCATGATTGTCAGCTCTAAGTTACCTAAATCCTTGTGGACTGAAGCTCTTAAAACTGCTGCATATATATTGAATCGGGTTCCAACCAAGGCTGTTTCCAAAACGCCATTTGAGTTATTTAAAGGTTGGAAATCAAGTCTGCAACATATACGTGTTTGGGGATGCCCATCTGAAGTAAGAGTCTATAATCCACAAGAAAAGAAACTAGACCCAAGGACTATCAGTGGATACTTTATTGGATATGCTGAGAAGTCCAAGGGTTATAGATTTTATTGTCCATCTCACAGCACTAGGATTGTGGAATCAAGAAATGCAAAATTTCTTGAGAATGACTTGATCAGTGGGAGTGATCAATCTCAGTATTTGGCTTCTTCTGAGAAAGATCATTCAGTTATTCCAGCTTCCACTTCAAGTGAGGGATTGGTTGTTATTTATGGCACTCCTCAAACTCAATTAAGTGCCCACAACCAGTCATTGAGATTTCACAAGCTGATGGTAATCTAGAAGATCGTGTTGTTCATCAACAATCAGTTGTGCAAGATACTCCTCAAGAGGTCATTGACACAACATTAAGAAGATCAACTAGAATAAAGAAATCAGCAATTCCTAGTGATTATGTTGTGTATCTACATGAATCTGACTATAACATTGGAGCCGAAAATGATCCTGAAACGTTTTCACAAGCCATGAGTTCTAAGGAATCAAACTTGTGGTTCAATGCCATGAAAGAAGAGATGGAATCTATGGCATCTAATCGAGTCTGGGATCTTGTTGAGTTGCCTGATGGTGTAAAAGCCATTGGATGTAGATGGATCTTCAAATAAAGAAAGACTCACAAGGCAACATTGAGAGATATAAAGTAAGACTCGTTGCCAAAGGATTCACTCAGAGGGAAGGAATCGACTACACGGAGACATTTTCTCCTGTATCCAAGAAAGACTCTCTCCGAATAATTATGGCATTGGTAGCTCATTTTGATTTTGAGTTACATCAAATGGATGTGAAGACCGCATTCCTTAATGGAGATCTAGAGGAAGAGGTTTACATGAAACAACCTGAAGGATTTCCTCTAGTGATGGTGATCATTTGGTTTGCAAACTTAAGAAATCCATATATGATTGAAACAAGCCTCACGTCAGTGGTATTTAAAATTTCATGATGTGATCTCTTCCTTTGGTTTTGAAGAGAACATCATGGATCAATGTATATACCAGAAGGTTAGTGGGAGCAAAATTTGTTTCTTGGTCCTATATGTGGATGACATTCTACTTGCAACCAATGATAAAGGGTTGCTACATGAGGTGAAACAATTTCTCTCTATAAATTTTGATATGAAAGATATGAGTGAGGCATCTTATGTCATTGGCATTAAGATCCATAGAGAAAGATCTCGAGGCATTTTGGGATTGTCTCAAGAAACTTATATCAATAAAGTCTTGGAGAGATTTCGGATGAAAAATTGTTCACCAAGTGTTGCACCTATAGTGAAGGGTGACAAGTTCGCTTTGAACCAGTGCCCTAAAATGAACTTGAACGGGAACAGATGCACAACATTCCATATGCTTCAGCTGTTGGAAGCCTAATGTATGCTCAGGTTTGCACAAGACCTGACATAGCATTTGCAGTAGGAATGTTGGGAAGATATCAGAGTAATCCAGGTTTAGACCATTGGAGAGCTGCTAAAAAGGTCATGAGGTATCTTCAAGGGACCAAGGACTACATGCTCATGTATAGACAAACTGATCATTTGGAGATAGAGGGCTACTCAGATTCGGACTTTGCTGGCTGCGTTGATTCTCGGAAATCAACATCAGGATTTATATTTATGTTAGCTGGTGGAGCCATATCATGGAGGAGTGCAAAGCAGACCTTGACTGCTACCTACTATGGAAGCAGAGTTCGTTGCTTGTTTTGAGGCTACATCGCAAGGTGTATGGTTAAAGAGTTTCATCTCAGGGCTTAGAATTGTTGACTCCATTACTAGGCCAATTAAATTGTACTGTGACAATTCAGCTGCTGTATTTTTGGCTAAAAATCAAGAGTGGTAGTCGAAGTAAACATATCGACATTAAGTATTTAGCCATAAGAGAACGTGTTAAAGAGAATAAAGTGGTCATAGAACACGTTAGCACTGAATTGATGATAGCTGATCCTTTAACTAAAGGCATGCCAATTAAGAAGTTTAAGGATCATGTGATAAGAATGGGAGTTGGTTCCATGATATAATTGTATTGATAACAATTTGTACAAAGAAACTCTTATTTCAAACGTTTGTTTATTTCTCATTCAGGTGTACACGTTATGATTTTGAGAATGACAAACTTTTTCTTTGGACTCTGAATAAACATATGGTTTATTCATTATGTTATGTTGTCACATTTGGAATGGTGATAAAGAAATTGAATGCATTGTAATACATAGAAGATAATACTCAATTATAGAGGACCTATCGCTATGATTCATGTATTTTTTCTTGTTCAGTGTTGATAAAATATACGGACCAAGTGGGAGAATGTAGTAACCTATCTTAATAATGGTCATAATTTATTAACTCAACGTATCCCCCATTAAAGTGATACAGCCCCCTTAATTCCTAAGCGCTCGCTCCCTCCCTTAATTCCTAAGCGCTCGCTTCCTCCCTTAATTCCTAAGCGCTCGCTTGATGGGCAAGCGTTGAAGAAAAAGGGTATAAAATAGGAACCCATCCTAAGGTTCAGTACAGAGTTCTCTAAGGTTTCAGAACACGATTCTCTCAAGAGAGATCCTAAGTTTCTGAATACGGTTCTCTCGAGAGAGATCCTAAAGTTCAGAACAAGGTTCTCGAGAGAGATCTTAAGGTTCTATAGAGAGAAACCTAAAAGTGGAGGCATTGGAATTGAGTCCCTGATCAGAGCAATCATGAAGGCTACACCATCTGAATGCGAGAGCTCGTGATTAGAAGACCGCCATCGAGAGGAAGAGGGAAGATCAAGAGGGAAGATCAATCGAGATCGTTAAAAGGAAGATCTCCCGTGCAGTCCACAGGAAGATCGGATTCCTTACTACCATTAAATAATAATGGTGGAGGTAATTATGTTTAAGTAAATTAAGTCTAACAGTTCTTTCAAAACATATCTCAATAGTCTTTTTTTATTATTATAGCACAAATTTCTTGAGCTTTCATTTATTACCCCAAGCCTCCATCACTGGCAAAAAGTCATCAGGAGGACACGAGGTCTTCTACAAATACATCCCTTGAAAGAAGCCCCCCAGCTTACACCACTGCTCATGAAAGAGAAATTTGAAAGCACCATCTAGAAAATAAAAATGCTTCAGGGGTTATGCGCACACCGAAAGTTTTATTGTCTATAATTGTTGACTTGACAACCCCATATAATTGACATACATCGTCATGTTTGGCAACAAAATTACACCAATCTTTTCTTGCCTTATGGT
The DNA here is from genome assembly GCA_900491605.1 of Calamus simplicifolius. Taxonomy (NCBI): domain Eukaryota; kingdom Viridiplantae; phylum Streptophyta; class Magnoliopsida; order Arecales; family Arecaceae; genus Calamus; species Calamus simplicifolius. Next base: position 1,057,699 of record UESW01003954.1, on the reverse strand, counting down.
CTATATATAGATATAACTAAAAGCTATAAAGCATTACTCTTTAGAAAATGTAAACGAGAACCACCGATGCTTTTCCCCTAGTCTTCTTCTAAGAACCCCACTACTCAACCACTAATCTAATGAAATGAGTTCCCTAACCACCTTTTTATTAGGGACTTTATTCCTTGACCCACCCGTAAGTTCGTGCGAATCCTCGAGCAATAGAAAAGCATCCACCCGGAATCGAGTCCCATGCGTGAAAGTGGCCACGCCACCGGGGTCGGGCCGGGCCGGGCAGGGCGCGTCCAGCCACTGCAGAGGAAAAGTGGGAGGAGCCTCCGGGCTCTTTATCGCGGCCGGTGGCTCTTTTCCTCGCTTTCCCAAAGAAAGAGACGGCGTAGGGACCCAAAGGTGGGAGAGCGCAATTTGTGCGATGGCTGGTTGGAAGGTAATGGAAGGCACAGGGAGGAGGCTTCAATGGCACGCTCGGCATTGTAGGCCTTCCCAACTTTGGGGCCCGTTTCCATGTCATGGCGGCAAACGTTGTGCTTCATTCTTTCGCTCTCTTGGCTCTTCTTTTTCATGATGGAAGGAAAAGTTTAAGCAACTAATTCGCATCATCTACGGCAAGCAAGGGAGCATGCTCGCAAGTAATAATTCAAATGATTAGGCATTCCACTATCTTCACTGCTAGCATGTGCCCAGCACTCGCGGCTTGTAATCATTAAAGAAATTTTTTTTTTTTTCTGAAAAGACTAGTTCGATTTTATTTGTAGATTGTTTTGGTTTAAAACTAATATAAAAGAGAGAATGAATAAGCAATTGAATCACAAAAAGGTGAGCCATTTTGATTTTTCCTTTTAAATGAGTACCGCCGACTTTCCACGCAAAAGAAAAAGAGGTATAAATGACTCGCTCTTTGGTTAAAAGATATCACCATCATTGCAATTGCAAAGTTGAAGACTCCCTAAAGCTTCGTTTATTATAATATGCTTCTCATAGCATTGCCATTTTCATTGCACTAGAAAAGCCTCAAAAAAAAAAAAAATCCAGATGATCTGCTGAAATAGATAGGACTGTCAATAATCTCGGGTACGTGTCAGCGCCCGTGTGCAGCAGGAAATCAGAAGACTATACTACTTTTGCTTTGACATGAATGATATAAAGACTACAAGATCAATGCTAGGAAAAATTAATTAGAGCAAGGCTTTTGCGTGAATGCTATACACCCATATCCTGCATACTTTAAGCTAGCACTCTTTTATTCTTCATGATAATAATTAGAGTTTTGTTTTTCAGAATATATATATATATAGGTGACTGTAACGGAGGAACGGGAGATTTGGGTATTTTCTCAATTAATGATATTTTTTTTTTTTAAAAAAGGCAGCTTCACCCTTTATGACCAGCTGGACAAAGGCCAAACTCAAAAACTATTTCATTATACACAGTAAATAATAAATAGCAGATATAAAAAAAACTAACAAAAATATAATATTTTAAAACATAAAAAGTATCAAATCATTGTTTAATTCATGATATCGTGTCATGGTGGGATACTCCAAGTGATATGCAACGACCGAGGCATTGTAATACAAAAAACGAGGTAGGTTACGGCCCGTGGTAAGGCAGTGACTTTTAAGTATTTCACAATCAACAACCCGATTTTAAAATATCAATCTCTAGCCGCCAACATTTTATATACACCTGCTGTGAGACTCATACCAATGCGAAGCAATTCCTTGGCCAAGATAAGAAGCATGACACAGCAAGCATTTCCAAAGCTAATTAGGGTGCATGGTAGGTTTAGAGTAGGTAAAGACGAAAGAGGGACAGAAGGGAACAAGTAGAGATAAAGAAGACATCCAGAAGCTCTTCTGAAGGTCCACAGCTTCTTATCCCCACAAGAAACCCATAATCTCCATTTAGCTTTCCCCACTGAATGAAGTGATGAAGAAATGACCAAAGCCAGAAACTTTACGTTACTTTCGACCGCCCAAAAATCCAATCGGTGTACAAAATAGATTATCAAATGGCGGAATTCTCAGACAGATGAGTTTAAAAAAGTCATTAGTGGGGGCTTCCAATGATGACTCCCAGGCTATTTCCTTTATAATACTCGAACGTTGGAGAGGCCTCTCCAACCCCAACCGTACCATTGGCACAAGAGAACTACTACTGCACTAGGCTATGCCAACTAAAACTAGGTTGAATGTTTTCTGTTTACCTGCTTCTGGATAAGGTGCTTGGATGTGAGATTTGATATGCAAATGTGAAGGGATTGAAACTTGTTTTAGATGTCCATGCTAGAATGCCATTGCAACTGAAGATAATGAACCCTTTTGAATGCCACCAACTTTAGTAAACAATGTCGTGGTGATTCAAGTTTCTCTAAACATCCAGACAATTTGTCGTAGAATCTTTCTGGTACGATCATTGCATAATCAAATGCATCCATGTATCGCAGTGCATGATGGCGAAAGAACAACTGTTATAATTTGGTCAATTTAGATAGAGAATGCAAGGGCACTCCCATTGAATAATGTCCATCTCAAGTTAATGCTAGGTGTTGGTTGTGGGTGGAGAGAGTCATGGTGAAATTCATTCAATTAAGGATCATCACCACAAAATTTCACATAATGTTTAAAAAGAATAATTAAGCCCTACTTTTGTCCCAGCCAGCAATATTATATATTGCAGAATCCACTAACAGAACTCTAAGAATTTTCAAAATTTAATGAAACTTGAGACCTTGCCACTTGATCCTAACAATATTTAATCCTGCCAAGGCACAGCTAAACAGGAACACACACTGACCAAAAATGAACAATAGCATGCAGCAAGAAAACCTTACAAAAGGGCGTGAGCATTAGATAACTCTGATGTGACATTCCTACAGAAATCCTTAGCTGGAGAGACGCATGATGCTAGACAGTATAGTATGAAGGTCGTGGTCCAATATTTAAACAGATGGTGACACCAAAAAGTATGAAAAGAATATTGTATTAGAGCTTATTATGGGGATGTCTAACACAAACTCCATTAGCCTCCTCTCAAGTTTGAGATTCACTGTCTATAAAATGCAGAAAAGAAACTCCTAAACGAAAGAACCAAGCAATACTGATACCTCTGGATAAGATCTTCACTCTACGTATTGCAGTCCTACTTTACATGAGAGTGAACAGCATTCAGTTGCCCATCATCTCTAGTTCCACTACAAGTACAATTCCCAAAGACTTCAAAGCCATACAGCATTGAGCCTTGTATCTTTAACAGCAACAGTTCTTCTAGTGAGTGAAGCAGATTGCAAACAATTAATCAGACAAATGTGCATATATAGATTAACGCATGCATAAGGCAACCCAACTTCAAATTTGGTAATGCTATCAGTAGAAACATGAATTATTTTAAAGATATCACAATGATATGGCTTCAAACATTAAACTTCAAGAAATGGCTCACAATCTATGCCATGCTCGAAATACAATCTTTGCTCCAAGACCAGCATGGAATTTCTCATTTGAGTACCAAGAATAACTAATCTGTACCTACATGTAAGGTTGGTAGGGCTAGACAGAAACTTTTATATGGAATATAGGAGAAACAGTATGGCATATGCTGTATGATTGTTGAAAATCTTAGCTCAACAAGAATTTGATTACATGAACTCCAAGTGAACTATAAATTTAGAGGTGATTTGGGATGGATATAATCAAGAAGGATGTCTACAAGCTGAAGGGGAAGATGCACCTGAAGCTGATAGATTCCTCGATTTTTATCAAAGATTTAGAACTCCAAATGGTTTCTTAGTATTTAGTGAAATATTAAAAGGTTAGAATGATAGGGAGTTTGCAAAAAAAAGGCTAAAACTCTAAATGATAAAGGTCAGAACAATAGGGTGTTTGCAATCAGATCAAGAGTTTTCAAGAGCTCTACTAATCAAGTACATTCTTGATAAAAAAACAAAGGGCATTGTTTCTAATCTCAATTTTCACAAGGCTTGAGCTAATTTGTATTGAAAGTGTCCATGATTCATCATTCATTCACCCATGAGGTAAGATGAAATTGCATAAGCTAGACGCTAGCCAGCAACAATCTGTGTAATTGAATCTCCAACAAGTTAAAACACAAGAAAAGAGTGCAAGCAAGAATGACCCATCACCACTACTTACAACTGTACTATAAGTTTGCAGCATGATGCACATGAATGCTGCTAATTACCATCTCTGCCAATCCATCATAAAAGATACTGAAAAAAATTATATGACTTACCGCATAACAACTTGGAACATAATTTCCTCTGTTATATATTGTGGTGAAAATTGAGGGTTCTGCAAGTGAATTAAATCACATGTTTTGACCAATTTTTCTCACAAAGAAATTATGCCAAAAAGGGTACAGGATACAGAACTTCAATATAGATAAAGGCAATTTTATGGCTAGTGTCTCTTGTCACAATTCTTATATGCGACAATACACTAAAACATTTCGAACTAGATGCTCATTCCATTTGTGGGTTATCAAGGCAAAGGACATGTTATCTGATTCATCATAAGTTTGCCAGCATGTTCTGGTGCCAATTCTTTAGAATGATATACCTGTTCCGGCTGCAAAGGAGATGACTCAATTTTTTTGGTTTCTTAAATCTTTCCTAAAACCAGCAGTGGCAGATTTTGATGCAATTTCAGTAAAAAAAACCTCTCCATGCTGAACAGTAAATAGTCAGCATATTAGTGACACATATAGATTAACAAAAGAACTGGGCTTTGTTTAACCTTACCACTGACGTGATGCCTCATACCAATAAATGAACAACAGTCAATGGAACACCAAGGAAAAATTAAATCATAGGATCTGAAAAGCTTATAACACAGCTTGCAAAAAGGTAAGGGTTAAAATAATGTTCATCCTTTCCCAGCAACCGGCAGCAATAGAACAAGAGGAAGGAAAAACACAGCTAATAGGCTCTTTTTGAAAATCAAAAAGGGTCAGTCCTCCAAAATAAGCTGAATTTATATAATCTTAAGGAATAAAAAAACATCCTAAAGTTCCAAATCAGTTGAAGGTTTCTAGAATGCCTTAGGAAGCCACATGTATCAAACAAAGTTTCATAGCCAATATGGAGATGAGGGGGCAGAAAGAGGGAGCAAAACTTGTATGCAATTTAAAACCTAGGGGGAAATTGCTCAATTTTAAGAGAACTAGCCGCATCTTTTGAGTTCTCATGTGTGGGGTGAAAGAATTGTGCCCTGAAAGCCAATCACAGTTGTTGTATCGGTGGCAAAATTTGTAATTTCTTTAAACTCAAGAATGATAATAAAGGTAATTTTATATTTCATCATATGATGTGTCTTATATGATGAACCCCATAGAATAAGGCAATGTTTTTAGGGTTACAGAGATAACAGTGAGACCTAAAACCTATAAACCCTAATCTAGAATATTCTTAGTCATAGGATCATAGATTTGAGGATCGATCCGGATAGACTAGCATATCTTATGTATGCTCAATTGTGAGGGTGGTTGGTCTCACGACCACTTGTGTAGGGACCAAAGTTGTCAATTTTGTTCCGTTTCGGCCGAGACGTTTCGTTTCGGTAGCTTATCCGAAAAGATAAGTACTACGTTTTTTCGAAGATTTTTCGGCTGTTTCGGTTTTCGGCGTATTTCGGCCGTTTCGGTGCATTTCGACCGTTCGATAAAATATGTTTTGGAGACCAATTTATGAATTATTAAACCTTTCAGAACCATTTTAAATATATATATAATATCAAAAAAAAATCCTGTTACCCTATCCCCATTTTAAAAATATATATATAACAAAAAAAATTCTAGTTACCCTATCCCCACGGTCGCATCTCTTAAAAACTCAAACTCTTTATTTTTATATTGTTATTATTATTTATGAAGAATATGAATTATGAATAAATTTTTATATATATATATATATTTTAAACTCTTAAAAACTTAAACTCTTTATTTTATGTTGTTATTATTATTTATAAAGAATATGAATTATGAATAATTTTTTTATTATATATATATATTCGAAATGAAGCATCGAAACGGTCCGATATCGAAATATTTCGTTTCATAAGCTAAACCGAAATATAATCCGAAACGAAATTGACAACCTTGGTAGGGGCACTAATACAAAGATGTGGTGCTCATTAGGTTATAAGTTCACTGAATTGATCCGATAGGAGAACATCAAATGAAAGTTTTACTTGTCATAATAGATTGTTCTCTAAGTGGCCTTAGACCTAAGACCACCATAGTATCTTGTACATGAATCCATATTTTGGTTCATATTCATTCATAACAAAAGGTCATGTACGGGGTGATGCTGGATATGAAGGATTGTGTATGAAGGGAATGAGTAGGTCAACAAGGAATCGATAACTCCTAGTAAGAGGAATATTTATCCCAAGTAATCTCATCAAATGTTAACTCAGAAAATCTTTGATCAAAGTATGATGAAATTAGAAAAGGTTTTCTAATTTATCATCGGTTGAGTCTTCATTAATGATTAGAGATTCAAATGGATTAAGTGTGAGGGTTTGACATTTATCCATGCCCATTACTTAATCGGATTAAAGAAATATCAAATGATTGAATTGCACGTATTTTGGTAATTTCTACCAAATTTCTCATCTTCTGGGTAGGCATGACACATTGCTAGACGTCAATCTTGTCTTGTAGGTTTTTATGAATCAATTAGATTGATTTCATAAGTCAATTTGAAGGTTAGTCCAGATTGACAGTTTAAGTTAGCCCGATTTGACCTGTTCTGATAGTCGGATACATAATCTGGCTAAACCAAAAACCTAGCTCTAGATGAGGAACCAGAGGGTCACACACAATAGGGAATTGATTGAAGAAGTTAAAAATGTTTTTATTAGGATTTTTGGATCCTAATTGGTTGGCCAAAATCGCATACTAGCATATGTGGGCTAACCCGAGCTTCTAACTTAATCTGTTTAGATCAATTTGCTTGCTGATTGGGCTAATAAATTTAAGTTGGACTTAAATTAACATTAGCCACGTATTGGGCAGCCTATCTAGAGTTTAATCTAAATTTATAAGATTTTTCTAGATTTTTATGATGATCAAATTCGAATTGGATTCGAATTTCAGCCTGATTTGGTTAGTTTGGGTTGACTTGGTTAGTCTGAGTTGACCTGAGGCCTTAGTCCTTTTTTGAACCATTTTATTTCGAATTTAAACGAGTTTAATTTATTAAATATTATTTAAATTCGTTAATAAAATAATTTAATAAATTAAATGCCTAATATGGGCTTGTGGGGGTTTGAACCGAAGACCCCTTGGACACTTGGCACCCCCTCGGAGTGGATGGGAGCGCTCCTCACGTACTCCCCCCTCTTTATGCCTCTTGGATGGCATCCTTTCTCTCCATCCAACGCCTCTAATTGCTGCCCCTTCATTTCTATTTAAAGGGGGCGGCAGAAGGGATTCTGTGAACCGAAAAAAAGAAAACAGAAAGCCCATAAGCCCTCCTTCTCCCTGTTCTTCTTCCCTTGTCTTAATATCACTATCATATTAAGATAAGGCCCTAAGTTGAATAGAGGAAGGCTATTAGAGTGTGTAGAGGCTTGTTGGAAAGCTTTTGAAAAGCTTTTGAAGAGAAGAAAGTCCAAAGAGACGTTAGAAGGCTGCATATATCAAAAGGCTGCCAGGAAGGTTCTAGCAAGCAAATAGAGTGCTTCTTCGAATCGATTTTCGTGTGGACCACCTTTGAAGGGCATACACTTGTGTGCCTTTGGAGATTATTGGATTTAGCAATTCAGTATTTTTCTTAGTCATTTATTTTAGATTTTAATTGATTTACTTTTTGAACTGTATAAAGCGATCTTGAAAATTATGGTTTTTTGCGATGTTTGTTTACAAAATGATTAAAATTTTTGAAAAGCATGCCTCCAAGCATCCCAAAATTCCCATCATGGGGGACTGGTGTGCTTTTTGTATATAAGTAGATGAGTTGGCCTAATTTGCTTAAGGATTCAATAGATTGAAAAGCAACCTGCCATCAGCATGAAGCATTTTTGGGCCATCAAGTGCCTTCTGAGGATTATGGGAAGTTCATCTACAATCTGCACCTACTGCTTCCTCAACGGATTTAAAACCATCCCTTTCTAAGCACTCAGCCAGCTCAGCCTGAAAAAGAAAAAAAAGAAAAGAGAGTATCAGATACATTTTTGTAAACATTCAATAGCCAGATTCTTATTTTGTAAACATGCAATAGCTTCCTAAATATCAACACATTAAGACATACAAAAGCAGATCCTGAAAGAAGATTGAACAATTGCTATACATTTCCCAGTTTGCTACATTTTAATATGAAGACAGCATTAGCTCAGATAAAATGATAGTCCAGCCTAGACCAGTAAAATATGGCAGACTGGTGAAAGAAGCAAGGGCATTGAACTGAAGTGAAATAATAAATTCAATTTTGAACAAAACTAAAAATAAAATAAAGTACCTATGTAGGTTTGAAGAGTAATCACTGTGATGAATCAAGGATCCATTACAACCAGTCACCAGTCATGCATGGTTTTAAATTGTGGCAGATATAAGTGCCATCATTGGCAATGTGATCAGTGCTTGTACAGTGATATCTATTATGTTTTCCATTTCCCAATATGAGACTACTTAGGACCGAGTTGGGCTCTGATTGGTGACAACCACGCTATTGCTTGACCAAGATTATTATGAGGCTGTTATAGAGGTTTACTATACTCTTGATTTGAAGTTTACGTAACAACTTAAGTTAGAGTTCATTGGAGTCTGCAAGGGATTTTTTTTTAGCTATTAAAATATCAATTAAATTCCTCACCCCCCAATAAAAAAAAGGGAAAAAGAAAAAAAAATACATACAAAGTACCTTTAAAAGTTTGAGCAATTCCATTTGCTTTGAAATTTAAAACTCAAAGAAATTCTCCAGTTGTGGACATTTTATCTGGTTTACTTCAAAGTGGATTTTAACAAATAATTTTTGGAGACTCTACTTGAGCATAGCCTTTTGTCATATCATAACAAAATTTTTAGCAGTAGAAAGCACCAACTGTATTTTGCCTACAGAACCCTTTCATGCATTGATAGTTATTTGTTATAAAATATTTCTGTTGTTGAAACCATAATATAGTTGAGCTCTGACACCAATACTGAGAATACAAATTCAAAGGCTTATGATCTGTAATATATCATCTGGTGTGCAACTAATTAGCATCAAATCTACGAACATTATTAAAGGGTGGTAATCCTCTCTAGCAAAAAGTTGGCATCATAAGCATCTTAATATGCATTCCTCAAATTGGTGCAACAGGTGAGATCCCCACAAATTAACAAGGTAGCCAAAAGAATTGCTAGAGTTGAACATCTACCAATTGACATAGTTCATAGAGGCATTTTTCAGAGTTAATACATCCAAAACTTCCGCTTTCAAAAATTTTGGGAGGTCATACCCATTGTAAGAACATTAACATTCTGACCAGTACCGATGCACAAGAAAATAAGACCATAGATTGTGCAAACAACATATACAAATCAAGTATACAAGGGAAAAAAGCTAGAGTCAATACTGATTGTTAATTAAGACAAGAAAGACAGACATTATGCAGCAGGTACAGAAAGATGGAGTAAGAAACCGATTATGCACAAAAGGAAGCACATTAGAAAGGATTATTTCTTAATAACTGGAAACAGCTTATCTATATTAGCTTACAAAAGTACAAAATTTCTATGGAACATAATAATCATTTCTGGTGATCGTGAAATGATCACCTTTATGGTTAAGAAAAGACCAAGTTGAGCTTTTACAGCCATTTTGCATATGTTAAAAGAACTCCTTCAAAATGTTACAAAACAAGATGGTTCCAATCAATACCTTTATCTGGGGAATGAGTGCTGGTCCACCGTAGGCAAAGGCTGTGTAAAGCTGAACAAGTGTTGCTCCAGCCCGTATCTTTTTGTATGCATCTTCACCGCTGTGTTGGATGACATTTAATATACTTTAGTTAATGAATTTTTGTTTGAGAAGCATCCAGCAACATCTCTACAAATCACAAGGTTCGAATACCTGCTAACACCGCCACAGCCTATAAGGGGAATTTTTCCCTGCAAATGTAAGTATTCCAAAGTCAGATTAGAATACTGAAGATTTATATGCAGTTCAGTAAAAAGGGATGCAGATTAATACCCTAGTAAGAATATACATCTCCTTGAGAACGTTGGTCGACAGATCAAAGAGTGGCTTCCCACTTAAACCACCAGATTCTCCAGCTAATGGGTGTCTACTTACAGGATCTGGTCTTGAAACAGTTGTATTGGATATGATCTGAAGAGGCATTGTTTATAATGACACATCATAAATTCAAATGCAGCCATTATGATCGTCCAGAATGGTGTCCAGAATGGTAAAATGCAGAGGACAAACAACAGATTGGTATAATTTAAAATTGCAACAGTTTGACATACGATATATGTGTGACATTTTTTGCGAAGCAGAGTTACCAGAGCTGCATAAAATCATAAAAAATGACACAAAATATGAGGTCGGTACCCAGATATATGGTTAAGATGAAGACATATGAATGGATGCCATTATCTTGATGGCTAAGGTACCAAACTAGGCGGAAAACCTTCACAAATCTGCCCATATTATTTTAACTATGCAATAGAAATAAACCATAAAAGTTGCATATAGAAATTAAGAGTAAATGACTAGAAACTTTTCCCTCTTTTGTTTGAGTCAAGTTCCTTGCATGCTCAAAATCAGTACAAAAGTTCAACAAACACGAGTGCTTCCTTAATATCCATAATTCTTAGTTTTAAAAAAGTTTCTCATAACTGAGATATTTGGATTGCGGTGCATCCGGTGTCTTGCTGGTACCATACCACTCTGAAAAGAGGACAGTACCTGGGACACACCCAAGACACTGGTTCTCTCATGGACAAGGACATCCTGATCGTCCTTGTTGGTACCAGCCAGGATGGACCTGGATGGTTGCATCCCAGCACTTTGAGACACCTTTTTCTTTTAGTTTTCTTTTATTCTTGCTGTTGATGGCTGTTTCAGTCTATCCTGATACCATACCAACCTGGGACTAGACTGGGATGAATACCAGTATGAAACTTTAATTCTTGAGGAAGACACTGCAAAACAACTGACCCACCCAAAATAATAAAATGCACACACACTTGCAGACAAAGAGATTTACTGACAAACATTAACTCGATAGTAGCAAAGGAAAGATTAGATGAATAATGGGGAAACCTACCAGCCCATCCAAGCGGAGAGCAAGAGCAACCTAGAAAAGCATAAAAGAAAATTATCAGAACATGGTACAGTAATAAAAGGGGGAAAATGAATCATCTGAGTATGTACTGCTGCAATATCATCAAGGTCCTGCTTAGATAAGTCTGGTGCAATTTTCACTAGCAATGGTGGTGGACCATCCTCTGCCCATTGCATCTCATCACGGGCAGCTTGCACCTACATGCGAATCACAAAAGTTACACTAAACTATCAGGCTGAAAGAAAACAGTAACAGGTTGGGGAGAATGCCAATTTAAATGTTCCATGTTCTAAACCTTTTTAACAAGATCTTTCAGTTGTTTTCTCCCCTGAAGTTTGCGAAGCCCAGGAGTGTTTGGTGAAGAGATATTTATGACCTGAAGCATAATGTGATATCAAATATAATAAAATTAATTCTTAACATTCACAGCAATAATTCAAAAGACTAGTTTGAAAATTAGAAATCATAGCCCATTGTCAGATGTCAAAAGCAGATTACTTACAACAATATAGAACCTTAAATCAGTAACGTACAAGTGATAGAAACACAAAATAACTGAAAATTTTCATTCAAGGACAGCTTATAATATGATTCTCCTTGTAGTCTTGTTCAGTGACTGCCAGGTTCCGTTTCCATCCAAATATGAAGTTAGCTTTATAACGTATGACTCAAGTACAAGTGCTCATTATAATTGTTCTTTTACAATAAGAGAATCTAGTAAGTGCAGTAACAATTCATCATTTATAGTTAATACCAACATAATGATTTTGATATTCATGATAAGTCAGACTCAGACGCAGAATTTATTGATGAGTTCACTCAACTCTCACCCTGGTGCCAACTCAAACTTTACATGTCCATGAATTAATGCTCCAGTCATCTCTACCATTAAATGAAATGGCAAGGCTCATTCAACTAATGGACTATAATATAAAGAACATGATCACATATTGCAGCTTTTTCTAATAAAAAACTCTTACTATTGGATATGAAAGCAGCACTGATGTAATTCCAGTAAAGCCGCGATGGAAATTCTAATACCATAGTTCTACAACTCTGAATTTTAGGTTTGAAATACCACTAGTTGGAAAGCAGTTTTTGATAGAATGGACACTTCAATTGCAATTGAAGTATTTGTGTTCAAGGGATGGTGAGCAGAACCAGAGGGGACTGCAGGCAGTACAACTAAAGGGAACAGAGTCATATAACCTCCAACAGGCTAGAATCCCTTACCACACAATAATGGCCCCAAAGCAAAAGAGAACGGAAGGCAAACTATACTGCAAATATCTCATAAATCTAAAATGATAGATGTCTAAGTTGTCCTCCATAATCCAAGCCACAGAAATAAACATCAAGCAGACAGAATTCCTCATGACACTGCTGCTTCTGCAGAATATCAACAGGAATTAAATGCAATGAGTCACAAAGCTGGCCAGCAAGTAAGAAAAGCATAGGGTATTCTAGCATGCCTCACTAAATTATTCCTTCAAAAAGACAACTGGCATATGCAATCCAAAACCATTGGGATCTGTTTGGCTGCAAGCAACTGGATTTTTCATGTGCCCGAGGTCTTCATGTTGCTACAAAACTGGATTTTCCACATAAATGAGGTCTTCATCTTGTTACAATTACAACAAATACAGTTGTATTCCACGGTTTGGTTGCGCATATAGCAAGTCATTGAGACTTAGTAGGTGACAATAACTGGCTCCTGCATGCAATTCAAGCATTCTTGCAGCCTTGGCTGCTGCAACTCATCTTATGGCCATTTTGGCCACAGGACAACTTTACCATCACTTAAACCAACCAACCAACTCACCAGAGGAACTTGCTGTAACTGAATGGTTATGAATTTATGCAATCCTATGCATAAGATGAGACAGCATATAACTACAGATCATAAGGTCATCAGCCTTGCATTATGATATACTAGAAACAGACTGAGGAGATACCAAGTAGTCAGCGTACTGAGATAAAGTATGGACTCCCTGAACATAGTCAGCAGCTGCGTCTTCGCTTGTCTTGTTCTTGCCAAGATTAACACCTAAAATGCCAGGGCCTGCTTTCCCTCCCTGCTTTGCTTCATCACCTGATGAAGGTAATGAGCTTGAAGTTTCTTCCATCTTCCTCTTACCATGCTGGGCACCAAGACGCTTTGCAACCACTACAATACCTTCGCTATTGAATCCACATCGATTAATTATAGCACTGCCAATAAAGTTAAGCACCTCAATGATCGATGAAATAGAAATACGTACCAAAAGTTCAAATACCAACAAATTCTTGTTATACAGGCATGATATCATGAAGCTGTCTCATGCAATGAGTTTAAATGGTAGATCAACACTTTAAGAAACTCAGTGGCAACATACATACTTACCCCTCCAGCCGCAATCTGAAGATACGAGGCTTAGGATTTCCCTCCTGGGGAATAGGAGTAACAGAACCTACTTCCACAAAGCCAAAGCCTAGTCCTAGTAAGCCTTCAACTGCCTCTGCATTTTTATCAAAACCAGCAGCAAGACCTATGGGATTTCTAAATTTCCTTCCCCAGACCTCCAATCCCAATATTGCTGGGTCAGGTCTTTTCTCCCTAGGAACAAGGCCACGAGATGCAGCTGAAACTGCCAAGTTATGAGCAACCTCTGGATCCAGCAATGCAAAGAATGGGTTCAAAAATTTTGTAGCCTTAAACAGCCACCCGCTGAGATAAGAAGAAAAGAATCTTGAATAAGATAAACAGAGAACCATTAAATACATACATAGATAGATAAGATACCAACAATATCTGCAGCAAAAGAGATCTGTAATACAGGTGAAAGAAAGTAGATATAGGATTTATCATGTACAAATGCATAAAAATATCATAACTCTTCCCATCACATGAAGGTTTCCTGAGAGGATACAAAGGATAGAGAATGCCAAGAAAAGAAAACGCATCAAGCTCTTGCAAGGGAATCCTGGAACTGGAAGGTTCCAGTGTAATCTAGGTTCTACTTGACGGCAACCTTCCTCCATAACCATGCAAACTGAGCAAGCAAGAGTTAAAAGTCAAACAACTGCAAGCACAGTGAGAAGCTTTCAAATCATTTGAAGGACTGCAAGCACAATGAGAAGCTTTCAAATCATTCTTTTCTCTCTGGTAGAGTAATGATGAGCTTAAGTGCTTGCCTGTATAATGCTATGAAAACAAGCTATCCTGCCCATCTGCAGCGCATACAGGAAATGCAGTTAAGTAGGACATCTGCATATGCAGCCACATACACTGCATTTTAAATCACCATGAAGAGAATACCTAAGGTAGCATAAATGGAAGTTTGATAAAGGACAGGAAAGTACTTGTAGTGTGGATGTTATGACAAAGTTTTTCAAAAAGCTTGTAGTGTTACCAGGTGAGACCTCTAAAACAAAATTGAATTAGTTGTAAGGTAAAGACCACTAATGGATGGGAAATGACTTAATGCAACACCCAAAGTTTTATTAGTAACTCGAAAAATGAAAGCAAAACGGTTAAGCTTCAGCTAGATGCTGAATAATTTTGGAGTTTCACAGAAACCAACATTTATGGCCAAGTTTTTTGCATGAATGGGTTGCTTAAAATAATGTCTTACCATTTCTTCATTTGTTCAATGTCAAGAAGAATTTTCTTTCAATTTAAAATGAATTTTGAAGTTTTAAAAGCATTTGCAAAGAGATTTGGATGAAGAAAATTTTGATATAGGCTCACCATTCACTATCCTAGTGTTTGAGTCTCATTAACATTTCTAATTAAAACATGCTAGGTTTGCATAAAAAGATGATAGAGTGCGCTCTGAACATAAGTTCAAAAGATGATGTTTATGTGCGACCACAAAACCAGTATATTCAACAGAGTTGTACTTTAAAATGATGTCTAATTCGTCCTCCTATTTTTATATTTATTGATATTCATTTTTCCCTTATTTCAATTAATGTTACTTTGTCATTTTGATAATGCCCAAGCAACACTGCCAAAACTAGAGCCAAAGCCCCAAAATCAAAACTCACCTATTCAGCTGAATAAACAAAACCAAAACCATTACCAAGTTTTAGAACCTAACTTAATGGCTTTGGTTGTATAAGAAAGTTCATTAGTCACTAACTCAAAATGTCAACTTGGTTCCTCCATCAAACATACAGACATGGGTATACATAGATGCATTCTTATTGATTCAAACATATAATGTCTAAAGAGAGAGATACTGAGTTAATCAATCATGAACAACAATCTAATGTTAGACCAGGTAGTTAAGTGCAGGACTTGTGCAGTCAATGGAGTCTCTTTCTAACCCCCTGTGATGCCCTCTCAATAGTCCCACATCGAAAAATTGGGAGTTGGTTATATGGTTTATAACAGTTAAGGAAGATGACAAGTACCAATTGAATCCTTTTTGGGCTGTGGTGGCCCAAGTTGGTGTGGACCTTGTTCATCTTGCTTTCATGTAACGAAACAGGTTTGTGGGTGCTACGGGCCCGGATCGTTACAATATGGTATCAGAGCCACGCACCAGCCGAAAGTGCAGGAGCTAAGTACCACACAGGGTAAAGTGCTACATCCATGGGGGATGGGAGCCACCTCTTGAACCTGTGGGGCACCTCTAGAATCCTGTCTGCCTGGTGATTGCGATCATGTGCCCCTGGCGACGAGGACGTCGCCTTTGCAAGGAGGTAGATTGTGATGCTCCTCCCAATAGTCCTACATCGAAAAATTGAAGTTGATTATATGGTTTATAACTGGTTAAGAAAGATGGACAAGTATCAATTGGATCTTTTTTGGGCTGTGGTGGCCCAAGTTGGTATGGACCTTATCCATCTTGATTTTTTGTAACGAAACAGTTCGTGGGTGCTGCGGGCCCGAATCGTTACACCCTCCCCCCAACACACAGAGAAGAGAGAGAGAAGTATGCATTGCATATCAAAGAGTACTAGATATGTGTGCATGAGTTTGTTTTTCAATATCTATTTAGCTTCCAACCACAAAAAATAAGAAAAACTTCTACTCAACTCAACTCAACTCAACCCAACTCATCTAAGCCTTTTCCCTACTACATAGGATCGGCTATATGAATCTGCTTCCTCCACTCTGCTCTATTCAGGACCAAGTCGATATTTAAATTATAAATAGTTATATCTTTTTTAATTATTTTGCTCATTAGTTTAGGTCTACCTCTACCTCTATCCTTACCATAAATTGTTAAAAGATCACTCTTTCTAAGGAGCATCTAAAGGTCTACGTTGTATATGTTCAAACCCCCGTAATCAATTTTTTTTTATTTTATCTTCAATTAAGGCTACTCCTATCATTTTTCTTATATTTTATTTCTAATTCTATCTTTTAAAGTTTTACCACATATCCATCTTAGCATACGCATTTTGTTACACTTAATTTATTCACATTTGTTTCAATATTGCCCAACACTCTGTTCCATATAGCATAGCTGGCCTAATACAGTTTTTTTTTTTTCAATTTTAATGGGATGCGCCGATCATACAATACTTCCGAAGTACTCCTCCACTTAATCCATCCTTCTTTAACTCTATGATTCACATACCTATTTCACCTTCTTGCTGAATAATAAGAAAAACTTTAATGAAATTAAATGACTACTCATATCTGGAACTAGGTGAAATGAACCTTGTATGAACATCTGGAATAGGGCAAAAAAAAAAAAAGGAAAGGCTCTGGACAAAGATAAAAATGAAAGAAGTTAAAACCAGCACAGAAATAAAAAAGTTTGAAAGAAGAACCAAATAGAAAGAAAGAACTTAGCCACAAATGTAGAAAAACCGACAATTCTATAAGTTCCAGTCCTATAGTTCACAGGCCTCACTAAAAGATTAAGTTTTAAATAGACCCCAATGGAGAGCTTTTGATATTCTTCATCATAATATAGCATGCATCATTGACAATCTTGTTAATGCTTCCAGTAAACAGCAAACCGTAACAATTTTTCAGCACCAAGCAATATATACAGCCATGCTCAACGAAAGCATGAATTTGCCAACAGATCATTCTGTATAAAATCTAGGAATTCGATAAGATGTACCAAAAGTGGCTTCATCTGCTGTACTCACATAAGCTCCTCCAGATATTGCCAGCCCTATCATGGTTCCAGTTAATAACCTTCCCTACAAAAAAAATTTAGAATTGCTTTCTAATATTAACATGAATCCCCTGAATAATGCACGGCACACTTCTTGGAATAAAAAAAAAATCCAAAATTGATAAATGAGTCGTAATCAAACAGTAAGGTCTCAGAAGCATCAAATTAAACACTCGGCTTAGGCAATGATCCAGGAAAAGAAACAGAAAACCCTTTTTTCAGCTGAAAATTATATAGAAACCCCACTACCTCTCGTACTAAGAGCTAAGTTCAACCTAAAGAAGAAAATAAAACGCTGAAAAGAAATAGAAGCTAGTACCTTCTTGGAAGAAGGTGGAATCTTTGGGGGGTTCCGGCGCCGGTGCTGGTACCGGTGCTGACCAGCCTCGGCCCGAAGGCTCCACCGACAGCCCCAGATTTCATCTTCTTGTACAGGGCATTCCGGATGGAGCTTCTCCAAACCCTAGCCGCCATCGGCCAGCAACTCTGGCACAACAAAGAAAGGAGCTTACCAAGAAGCGATCAAGAGAGACGGAGAATATATTCTCTCCCCTCTTTCGAGTCTTGCAATAGACGGAAGAAGGAAGAACGAAAAAAAGGCGATGCCTTTCAGTTCGTTTCTTTTTAGCTCTCCATTGAAGGAGACGGCTTTGAAGAAGGGACCTTCTTTTATAGGTCTTCCTTCCGAAAGTTGGCGGCGGGGGGCGCGAGGCCTTGGGGTTAGGTTCTAGAAATGAGGCCGCTTTTGGCAACGGATCTTTTCTTCAAATAATGTTCGGAAAAAACCTAATTCTAAGAATATCATCAGAAAAATATTTATTTTTTAAAAAAACTAAATCGATATCACGTAGGTTATTTTAGATTTTCTTAAAAAATAAATTATAGGATTGATTTAGATGATTTATGGTTACTTTTGGCATAATGTTCAGCAAAAATTTCTCTAAAGCTGAAATTCTTCGTTTGAACTATCTTTTCATGGAATTCTTTTTTGAACAATGGCCATCAGTTTTAGAATTTTATTATGATAATATTTTTTTAAATTAATGATATTAATCTTTCAATTTTATTTTGAGAAATATAATTATTTTACTGTTAATTGATTTTAAGCAATGGTGTGATGATGCTCTAACAAAAATTAAATTTTATGGCTATTATGATGAAAAATGGAGAACTTAGTAAGCACTAGAAAAAATGAAGAAAATAATACTTTCAAATGATAGGACTCCTTCATCCCATAATAATGCTATGATGCTTCTTCTTTTAAATTTTAAAATTATCAAACATTCTTATAAAACATAATTAAGGAGTAGCCTTGGTTTTATTAGGATAGGCGATCTCAAAATTTTCAAAATTTTGAACAGATGATTTTATCCTGTGTTTTGGTTTAAAACCGAAACTTGAATGCAAAACTACCATATCCCAATATTATTTCTAAAATCATTTTTTTAATAATATTGAGAAATAGTTTATAAAAAAAATCCTTTTGCAAGTGTTTCCTTAAAAAGCAAAAGGATCTCTCTTCGATCTGTAACTCAGGCTCATGACAGCAACTAGAACTTAAAAGCTTTGTTGGGATCCTTTGTGCTAGGTTCTGTGTATATCCTAGTCGAAGTGGATTGGGTGAGGTCAGTCTCTCCAGGATCCTCCGTGCATTATAAAAATTCATACCTTGAACTCTTATTAATTTATCAATCATAACAAATCTTTACCTCATCAAAATTTATATAGTATACTAAAATCTCTAATATTAGCCGCAAGTGTCATAATAAATATATTTAATATTATGTTTATGATGATTATAAGGTAATCACATCCATAGCATGCATTGATATTGAAATATATTAATGAAAAGGCTAAATCTTATACGTTAAATGAAAAGAAGGCAATAATAAAATTATCATAAACAAGTGGCATCCATGGGAGGCTATTAATCAAGGTATGGATGAATTAGATAAAATCTGAAATCTGAGTATTTAATATTTAATGTGACCTAGGATTTAATCTGCAGATTGAAATAGAGCAGGATTGAATGATTAATAAAAATTTTCAACTTTTTCCCACTTTTATCTTCTTGGTTCTCATATTTTCTTTACCTACAACATACTGGTTAGACATATCCCTACGATTCTTCTTCAGAGGGACCGCAGAGATTTTTAATCAAAAGTTCTATAAATTCTTCATTACGAGTCAACATAAATTTTTTTGTCCAACATTCAGATATTGTAATTAGGCAGTCCTGTTTATTTCTTTTAACTTTTGGATCAAGCTTTGTCAAACTTATCTATAAAGCACGGCCTAAGATTTAGTTTGCTATAAATTGATTCTAATTGATTAATAAAATTTTCAATCTCAGTATCCACTGCAACCCCTGTTTGACTGACAGCAACCATTCAGCGAGCCAGCAGCAGCTTCGACCAACATATGAGAAGTCACATGTGGCTCCAGTCATCAAAAATTTGACTCTTGTAAGACTCTATAGGGCAACAAGGAGATGGTAAAACTACATATAATTTACAAATAAAATCTAATATACCCTTCAATCATTGTCACCACTCTTCCATCTGCTTGCAAAATCCTTAATGGAGTATATTCAATAATGAATAAAAAATTTTAATACCCTCAGCTGATATAAAAGTGCGATGGGCCTCTCTAAGCTGCTTCTTGTATCCTCAGCTGATATAAAAGTGTGGAGGTCATAAAATGCCCTCTGGCTTTTAATGGAGTATATTCAATAATGAATAAAAAATTTTAATACCAACTTACAAGCAAGGTCTTGGCAAATTTGATGAGATCACCGAAATGCTCTGCAAGCAACTCTTTTGACTCCATCTACATGGCTTGATTTTGAAATCTGAGCATGAAAACTGATGCTTATACTGAGGATAAAGGATTGAACCAAGTGTACTGCAAGGCAATGTTGTCCCTTGTATTGACAAAGGAAACCACTGTGCCACAAACTCAGGATGCAGATTGTTGATGCTGGATCACCAGTACAGTTTCTTTTTGTTACGAGATCTCCTACTGAAGGAAGAGAGCCCCCCCAAAGAACCCCCTCCCTTCCTCTTATATCTTTCGAGCTTTTCCCAAATGTTCCTTTCTCCTTTTTATCATCATATCGTCAGCATCGAGTCATTTTTCTTTCTTTCTTTTTTTCGGCTAGAAAGTCAACGTGTAAGATAAAAGTTAGTTTCAGACGAGAGCGTGCCACGTGGTTATTTATCGATAATTAATAGCAAAGGTATTAAGAAACTTGCTCCGAAAACTAAGGATCTTCATGATGATTTCGGTTTTTCCAAGGGAATGTCAGGGTTAGTGGAAATGTCAGAGTCAGAGAAGAGTTATCTGGCCCTAAAACAGGTGCTCAGTATCTCCTTTATTCGAGCTTTTCGATGGATGGTAATGCTCCAGTGTTTGTCTTATTCGAGTCATTTAAAGCGTCATGACGCTTAATGATTCTCGATTTCTGTTCAGGACATGACAGCTCCTCGCGTTTAGTGCTTTTGATACGAGAATGATTCCAAGATTAGAGGCCGCCCAGGACCTGGGAGCCGCCTAGGACTAGGGGCCACCTAGGACCTAGAGGCCGGCTAGGACCAGGAGGTCGTCCAGAACCTGGGGGCCGGCTAGGACCAGGAGGCCGCCTAGAACCTAGGGGCCGCCCAGGACCAAGAGGCCATCCAGAACCTGGGGCCGCCCAGGACTAGGAGGCCGCCCAGAACCTGGGGGCCGCCCAGGACTAGGGGCCCGCCTAGGGCTAGGGGCCATCCAGGACCTGGTGGCCGCCTAGGACCAGGGGTCGTCCAGGACCTGGTGGCTGCCTAGGACCAGGAGGTCGCCCAGAACCAGGAGGCCGCTCAGAACCTGGGGGCCGCCTAGGACTAGGGGCCGCCCAGGACCTGAGGGCCGCCTAGGGCTAGGGGCCGTCCAGGACCTGTAGGCTGCCTAGGACAAGGGACCGCCCAGGACCTGGGGGCTACCTAAGACTAGGGACCGCCCAGGACCTGGGGGCTGCCTAGGACCAGAAGGCCGCCCAGAACCTGGGGGCCGCCCAGGACTAGGAGGCCGCCCAGAACCTGGGGGCCGCCTAGAACTAGGGGCCGTCCAGGACCTGGGGGCCGCCTAGGGCTCCCGTCCAGGACCTGGAGGCCGCCTAGGACCAGGGACCGTCCAGGACCTGGGGGCTGCCTAGGACCAAGAGGCCGCCTAGGACCTGGGGGGCCGCTTAGGACCAGGAGGCCGTCCAGAACCTGGGGGCCGCCTAGGACTAGGAGCCGCCCAGGACCTGGGGGCCGCCTAGGGCTAGGGGCCGTCCAGGACCTGGAGGCCGCCTAGGACCAGAGACCGCCCAGGACCTGGGGGCTGCCTAGGACCAGGACCGCCCAGGACCTGGGGGCTGCCTAGGACTAGGACCGCCCAGGACCTGGGGGGCCGCTTAGGACCAAGAGGCCGTCCAGAACCTGGGGGCCGCCCAGGACTAGGAGCCGCCCAGGACCTGGGGCCGCCTTGGGCTAGGGGCCGTCCAGGACCTGGAGGCCGCCTAGGACCAGGGACCGCCCAGGACCTGGGGGCTGCCTAGGACCAGGAGGCCGTCCAGAACCTGGGGGCCCCCCAGGACTAGGAGGCCGCCCAAAACCTGGGGGCCGCCTAGGACTAGGGGCCGCCCAGGACCTGGGGGCCGCCTAGGGCTAGGGGCCATCCAGGACCTGGAGGCCGCCTAGGACCAGGGACCGCCCAGGACCTGGGGGCTGCCTAGGACTAGGACCGCCCAGGACCTGGGGGGCCGCTTAGGACCAGGAGGCCGTCCAGAACCTGGGGGCCGCCCAGGACTAGGAGCCGCCTAGGACCTGGGGGCCGTCTAGGGCTAGGGGCCGTCCAGGACCTGAAGGCCGCCTAGGACCAGGGACCGCCCAGGACCTGGGAGCTGCCTAGGACCAGGAGGCCGCCCAGAACCTGGGGGCCCCCCAGGACTAGGAGGCCACCCAAACCTGGGGGCCGCCTAGGACTAGGGGCCGCCCAGGACCTGGGGGCCGCCTAGGGCTAGGGGCCATCCAGGACCTGAAAGCCGCCTAGGACCAGAGACCGCCCAGGACCTGGGGCCGCCTAGGACCACGATCTTACTTCCTGTTTACCAACCATATCATATGCCCCCTCGCCCATGTCCCTTGTACTCAGGTGCGTCGCACATACGCAAGGGAGAGGGGCGAAAAAGTTTGAATTTCAAATTTTCGCATTCGATAAGTGTCGTTTCATGAAAAGAAAAAAACGGGGGAGGGGGGGCGCATATCTCTAGGAAGATAGTGTCTTTTCACCTGTCTGGTCCCGCTCGGGGATCGCCATGTGGCTTTGCGGCGCTTGAGGCATTGCATCCAAAATATAAAAAAAGGGCCCGTCCCCTCTATCCCTTTGTCTTTTATTTTGTAGATTCTTCTGCGGTCTTACTTCTCCAAGTCCAGGTTAGTTGACTCCTTCTCCTTTTTCTTTTTCCATGGATCCCTCCCAAGATAGGAAAGGTAAAAGGCCTATGATCGAGCCCTCTCGTGAAGAGATTCTTCAGGCGCGTCGCCAGGCCCTCGGAGGGGTGGTCATCCACGGGGATCAACCTACCGCCCGACCTGCGTGGCCTGTGTCTAGGTCGTTACCCCAATCTCCTAGGGCTTCTTCTTCATCCACCAGCCGCGAGGTAGGGCTCCCGGCAATCACTTCTAAATCAGTCGGCCCGGTGGAGGTCGCCTCAATTACAACTTCCCAAGACCTTAGGAACCTTAGGGCCCAGTTTGGGATTTCCAGCAACATTCGGCTTTCCGTTCCCCTTCCCGAGGATAGGGTTACCCTAACGCAACCAGGAAAGGTTGCATTGTATGAAGAATTTTTTAAGGGCGGTCTACGATTGCCCTTGCACCCTTTCTTTATAAACTTGCTGAATAGGTATCACCTCATTCCCGCACAACTTACCCCCAACTCCATTCGTGTCGTCTTTTCATTTCTGGTGCTTTGTTATTTTCACGGAGCTTCCGCCCGACTCTCCTTATTTAGGGCGTTGTATAGGATCCGAAATCCTGTAAGGGATGGGTGGTGGAGCTTTGCGTCGAGGCCTAAGAGAGTCCTTAAGCTTAACCTTCATTCCAAAATCAAAGGGTGGAAGTCACGGTTCTTTTATGCACATTTGGAGGGGGTGGGCGTAGACTGGGGTATTCTGAATACTAGCTCTAACCAGAACTCAAGTGTTGATGAGAGAGATCGTGAACTATTCGACACTTTGATTTCCACCATCGTGCCCCCAGTAGGGAACTGCTATCGGAGGACAATCTTCGAGAGATCGCATTCGTGCTGGTGTCGCTGGCTGCAGCGCCCGGTGAGCCTTGAAGAGTTTTATTATTATTATCGTAATTTTCTTGCTCGTTTGGACATCTGGTATTTGAATAGATGTCCCTTAGTGTGCATATTATTTTCGCAGTTAGTATATTTTGTGCCCTCTTTTTAGCTAACCTCGTGCTCTCTGTATTGCAGCAATGAGGTTTTCTCAAGATTCGTTAATATCGGGTCTTCGAAAGAGAGGAGGAAGTGATCGCGGCACGACAGGAGCTGAGCCTAAGAGGCCCTGTCAGCGGGAACGGGTCGCCCACCTCAGCCCCTAACGGCTCTCCCTGAAGCAACACTAATAGAGGAGGGCGAGGGGGAGAAAAATCCTCCCGATGGAATACCGATAGGGGGCCCTACCGAGGGGAGCCTACTGGCGGCCGCCTCATCTCCTGCTAGGGGCACCGGGGGGTCGTCTAGGGGCACAGAGGTCGTCGAGACCAACCCGTCTGGCCCATCATCGCCAAAAGAAGCAGGCACCCCGCTCCCTCGGATGCCTTAAGGAGTCCGTCTCCACCTTCCCGAACACCTAGCCTGGGTGCCCCATATAAAAGTTGTTTATCGGAGACAGTTCTCAACCTTTCGATCTTGCCCGGGTTCCAGGCCAAAATGAGGAAACTACCATTGGAGGAGTCCTTCGACACTATGTTCACAGCTGCACTTCAGGTAGGGTCATGACCTTTTCCCTTTTTCTCCTCTCGTAATTACGAAGTTCTGGTATTTATCGATTGTATACTACATATGTCTAATGGCCTCTTCGTGCTTCGTGAGGACCTGACCAAGGCCAAGTCTCATAGTGAGAGCTTGGGTAAAGAATTGGTGGAAACAAAGGCCCGGGAATTGAAAGCATTACATGACCTTCGGGTTGTCCAGGAGGATTATCGAGCGTGGCGGGAGAGGGCTGAGAAGGAGCTGCGGAGCCTGGACGCCCAATTGTCTGAAGTCCGGGCAAAACTATTGCCAATAGAAGAAAGGTTAAAGGAAGCGGTTCTCAGGCTATAGCATACTGAGAATCGAGCCGACAACGCAGAGGCCGCGGCTCGCGACGCTGCGGAAAAATTGGCCTTGGCCGAGAGGGATACGAAGGACGCTCTGGACAAGGTGGCGGCAATGGAGACGAAGGTCCAGGAGAGGATGACCGCGGCCGAGGCTAGGGCTCAGGAAAAGGTGGCTGCAGCTGAAGCTAGGGTTCAGGAGGCCATCAAAGAATATAAAGATTCTTTAGACTTTGCGTCGGAACTCCACGAGGCCGCTATGGACGCTTTCATTCAGGGTTTTGAGAGGTGTAAACGGAGACTATCCCGGCACTTCAGATTAGAAAACCTTGGATGTTTTTGACCCGAGGACGATGAAGAAACATCTGATGTTGAGGTTGAAGACGCGGCGGGTGGGGCGGTGATAATTAAAGACCCCATCACAGAAGCGTCTACAACTGAGGAGCCGGCTTCTGGTCCGACTACCGAGAGGGGGCATCCCGAGGACTAATGGAAGGCGTCCAGGCTTACCTTGGTTTCGACTTTTTGTTCTTGACTTTGTCCTTAGGGGACTCTTTTGTAAATCAGTCGATGTCAGCTCGCGGACAATACTTTATAAAGTTTTATAGCGATCCGATTTTGAACGAGCAAATGCTACTTTTTACTTACTCGATGCTTCAATTGTTCGACTCCTGATTTTTACCCATTACATAGGAGACCCACTCGCAAGTCGGTGTTAAGTCCGAATTTCAGGGTCGTTCTTTTGGCATATTGTCCCAGGACGCAAGTCCTGAAACACCGATAGGACAGGCAGTTTAGGGACCCCCGCAAGGGAGTTTAACCTGGAGTCGAGGAGGAACGATGTCCTTAGGACTGTGGGATGTTGTTGGCCCAGATGACAACCCAAGAGGAGGGGGTGAATTGGGTTCTAAAAAAAATTTAAACCTTTTGAAATATTTGTTTGCTTAGTGTGAGTGAAAGTGAATGCAGATGCAAAAATAAAATACAATCAATAAGATAGAGATAGAGATAGAGATAAAGGAGACACGGCAAACACAAAGATTTTATAGTGGTTCGGTGTATCCAACACCTACGTCCACTCCCAAGATTCACTTGGGTCCACACTATAATCTTCCTTGATTACAGCCGAGTTGTTTTACAAGCTCACAACTCAAACTTGTTGTTTTCCGGGATCACAACGAACCCAGCCGGTTTTTTGGGCTCACCAGCACAAAAACCCTAACACAAGCTATACCAAGCTTGTACCGAGGTAAGACTACCTCCACTAGTTCAATCCCCCAGATTGAACTAGACACAAACAAAAGAAATATTGTTTTTCAAGTACACAGCTCCTCAATGAGCAAATAATCAAGTAAATGAACAAGGTTTAGAAAAGCCTGATTTGTAGTTGGTTGGCTTTTGAGCTTTTCTTCTTTTCTTCTTCTCCTTGCTAGATTGAATCAAGCCTCAGCTCCGATTCTTCACAGTTGAAGCAGTTGAGAAGGATTGAAAAGCAAGAAACTGATCCTCTTTCTCCAATTTGGGAAATCCACCAAAACTTTGATTTGAATGCCTTGGATTCCTCTTGAGCTTTTTGGAGTGGAGTGGATTTGAGCTAGAAGGTTTTTTCTCTTGAGATTCAGGCTCTCTCTTTTTCGGATTTTTGAATTGGGATTTCTCTATTTCCGTTTTTCTTCTTTGTTTTTCCGTTCTTGTTTTTGAATGATAGTCTTCCCTTTTTATAGATTTCTTTCAAACCATTTTTGGAAGAAAACTATCCGTTGGAGTGTACCTTGCAACAAAATATATCCGTTAGAAATAAAGTAAAATAGAAATATTACCGTTAGAGCTGATCTGGCAATTTGATTTTTCGTTCCAGGTGGGTTGGAGTCGACTCTAACTTTTCTGGTCGGCTCTAACTCGAAACACTTTAATCGTTAATTCTGGAGTCGTCTCTGACTTTTCTGGGGTCGACAAGAAACTTTTCTGGAGTCGACTCTAACAGACCCGGAGTCGACTCTAAGTCGGGGCCAGAAAAATCAACGTTCTGTCTTTTCTGTTGGAGTCGGCTCTAACAGTCTCGGAGTCGACTCTAACTTCCGTGCCAGATACTGGAGTCGGCTCTGTGATTCTCGGAGTCGACTCTAATGTCTGCAATCTTACCTAGACATTAGATTCGATCCAGAACAAGATTTAACTCCTGATTTTGATCATTCAATCGACTTATAATCTGAAAAACTTAATCAAAATCATTAGAGCCTTCAATTGTTATACTCAAATAGTTTTGTTAATCATCAAAATCATCAATTGGGTCAACAATCTCCCCCTTTTTGATGATAACAAAAACTTTGAGTATATGCATTCAAAAAATTCATTCGAACTAAAGATTATAGTCATTTTAAAGCTTAAAACATTTTTAATGAAGGATTTGATGCCAATATTCAAAGTGAACTTTTAAAATTATGCATGAGTTCTATATAAGCCATCAATTATGAACATTTAAACTAAATGTACAGAAAATTGCAATTAAGCTTGTTGTTAAGCTCCCCCTGCATTGAATAGCTCCCCCTATATATAAAAATCGAATTTTAATTGAACTGATTAAAATTTCAAGTCTCTTTCTTTTTGCATAAACAATCATTTCTCCCCCTTTCTTTCTTTCTTTTTGCATATTCAACCATCTCTCATTAAAATTTCAAGTCTTTTTTTTTTTGCATATTCAACCATCTCTCCCCTTTTTTGTTATCAGCAATAAGGAGAGTATTAGATAAAGAAAGTTATTAGAGAAAAATTGTTGGTTCAATAAGACATAGGGATTCAAGCAGTCAATCATAGACAGATTTGAAAATGTGTAATTGCATTACATAAGTAAGAAACATTACATAAGTTGATTCAAGTACAATTCCTAAATACAAACTATCAAGATAAAGTAAACATGGAGAACCTAAGATACAAAAGAGTATCAAAATCAAAGTCAGATATGTTTGAATACAATTTTCTTCAAGTGACCTATGATTTCCATTACATCATCTTTTTGAGATTTCTTAAAATTTTCAAGACAAGCTTCAATCTGTGAGACTGCAAGGTCAATGTCCTTCTTCAGTTGACCAGTTGCATGAACATAAGATCCCGAGCCATCAGCAATGCCTTCCATCCTTTCAAAGATTTTGTGAAGTTCAGCACCAAAGGATTCAACAGAATTGCTTATGGAAAAGGAAATCATGTCAAGTCTCGAGTTAAGTTCTTCTTTTAGCTGATTGAAGTCTTCTTTTAATTGATTAATCTCATGAGATCTCTGACTGTCATATTCAGCAAGCAAGGCTCTCAACTGACCAATCTGCTCATCAGAGAATCTCCAGAAGCAGTAACAGACAGATGTGGAGGAGAGGGAACTGTGCTCGGTCCAGCTTCTGAAGGTCCAG
Source organism: Calamus simplicifolius (assembly GCA_900491605.1). NCBI lineage: Eukaryota > Viridiplantae > Streptophyta > Magnoliopsida > Arecales > Arecaceae > Calamus > Calamus simplicifolius. The sequence continues at coordinate 1,029,527 of UESW01003954.1, read as the reverse complement.
CTGTAGATGGTCCCGCAATAAATGGATCAGGGACTGATGGTCCCGCAGTGGATGGTCCAGGGATATCTTCTACTCTGGCCTCTTCAGTTCTATCTCTCTCAGCTCTTTCTTCTCGTCCTCCTTTCATCCAGATACCATTTAACTTCTTGAAGCCCATCCGATGAATAGTAGAAATACTATAATAGTCAGTGTGCCTTAATTTCCTTAGGGGTTCATTATCCATAATTAGCACACCTTGGCTTCTAAAGATCAATGTCAGAACCATACCATATGGCAGTGTAGATCTTTTCTTTGTAGCAGCCTCTGCCATATAACCAATCATCATGCCAGCTAGGTTGACTGGCCTTCCAGTTATAATACAATCCATCAAAAGAATGTCTCGCTCCGAGACGTACTCAAATCTACCAATTTTGGGGAATAAAATTCTTCCACATATGTTGTGTAGTAACCTGAGCTCCAGATTTAATTGATTAGCAAGAATTTCCTCAAACTCGGTTACATCCCTCCCTAACATTCTTGACAATGCACCACTTCTATCATCATGCTGATATTCCATAATACCAATTGTGGGCATTTCCAACAGATTTCCAAGGATTTCAGCAGTTATTACAACTCTAGTTCCTCTTACAATACTGACTAAACCGCCTTCTCCTCTACTCAAATCATTGTAAAATTCTCTCACTAGGGCAGGATAAGTGGGGATATCTAATGAACAAATCTTTTCCCACCCCATTTCTTTTAAACATCTTCCTATTGAGAAGCCCTCCGACTCAAAGAAATCAAAGTTGACCTTCCTTCCAGTTGTGATAGTCTTACCGGCTAGTTGATCTACTTTGGGTGAAGAGGGTGAAGGAGGGGAATCTTCTTGAGTGGCCGAAGAGGAGGATGGCGAGGGTTGCCTCCGAATCGTGCGTCGCCTCGTGGGAACGGACGCTCCTCCGATGAAACCGCGCCTCTTGGGTGCCATTGAGTTGATTGGAATGTGTAATCAAAGGTTTTGAGAAGATTGGGGAGGTTGGAAAGGCTTTGGAACTCCTTGGAGGGGTTTTGGGAGACGGATAAAATGATTTGGGGTCGACTCCGCCTTTTTATTTTTGACCTAGTTCGACCTAGAGTCGACTCCCGAAAACTGGGTGTCGGCTCCGAACCAGAAAGTCTGTCAGCGCTCGAATTAGAGTCGGCTCTACAGAAGCCGGAGTCGGCTCTAATTGCTTAGACAGAACATCAAAAACTAAGGTGTCGACTCCACAAACTGTTAGAGTCGACTCTAACAGTTTCAGAGATAAAAAATCAAGTTTCAAGGATCTGAAACTATTCAAATTAATCATCAAACTCTAGATAAATGTTCCTTAGCAATTGGGGAAACAATGAATCAAGATCTAGATAGATTTCCTTATTGAATATCGAGATTTTTCAAGAAATTGATGAAATCTAGATAGTTGTTCTTAAGAGTTTCAGAAAATTATTCCAAAGGATCACAAACTCCTAATTCTCCTCTAAGATAACAAAATCTCTCTTCACTTAAGGGTTTTGTAAATATATCTGCCAGTTGTTCTTCAGTATTCACATAATCAAGACAAATTTCATTATTGGCAACATGTTCTCTTATAAAGTGATATCTAATTTCAATATGCTTTGTTCTTGAGTGTTGAATTGGATTTTTAGTTAGATTGATTGCACTTGTATTATCACATCTTATAGGTGTCTTATCAAGTGTGATACCATAGTCTTCAAGTTGTCTCTTAATCCATAGGATTTGAGCACAGCAACTTCCAGCTGCAACATATTCTGCTTCAGCAGTAGATAATGCAACCGAATTTTGCTTTTTGCTAAACCATGAGATTAAGTTACTTCCTAAAAATTGGCATGCACCACTTGTGCTTTTTCTATCTAACTTACATCCAGCATAATCAGAATCAGAATAAGCAATCAGATTTAATGTTGAGTCTCTAGAATACCATAAACCTACATTTTTTGTTCCACTAAGGTATCTAAGAATTCTTTTAACAGCAATTAAATGTGATTCTTTAGGTTCAGACTGAAATCTAGCACATAAGCAAACAGCAAACATTATGTCTGGTCTACTTGCAGTTAAGTAAAGTAGGGATCCGATTATACCTCGATAATATTTTTGATCAACCTTCTTACCTTCTTCATCTTTGTCCAGCTTGCATGAAGGACTCATTGGTGTTCCGAGGGGTTTGATTGATTCCATACCAAACTTCTTTAGAATTTCTCTTGTGTACTTTGTTTGGTTGATAAAGATTCCCTCTTTGCTTTGTTTGATTTGGAGTCCAAGGAAGAAATTGAGTTCTCCCATCATGCTCATTTCAAATTCTCCCTGCATTAACTTAGCAAACTCTTGACATAGAAGATTGTTAGTAGCACCAAATACAATGTCATCAACATAAATTTGAACTACAAGTAAATCTTTATCTTTTCTTTTCAAAAACAATGTTTTATCAACATTTCCTCTTGTAAAATCATTTTCAATCAAAAATTTACTTAGTCTATCATACCAAGCTCTAGGTGCTTGTTTCAAACCATATAAAGCTTTGTGCAATTTAAAAACGTGATTTGAAAATTCATGATCTTCAAATCCCGGTGGTTGTTCAACAAATACTTCTTCATTTATTAATCCATTTAAAAATGCACTTTTGACATCCATTTGAAATAAATTAAAGTTCATGTGACATGCAAATGCAAGTAATAGCCTAATGGCTTCTAATCTAGCTACAGGTGCAAAGGTTTCATCAAAATCAATACCTTCTTCTTGATTATATCCTTTTGCAACTAATCTAGCTTTGTTTCTAATTACTATGCCATTTTCATCTAGTTTATTTCTAAAAACCCATTTTGATCCTATAACAGAATGATCTTTAGGTCTTTCCACTAATGTCCATACATTATTTCTAGTGAATTGGTTTAATTCTTCTTGCATAGCTAACATCCAATTATTATCTTTTTCAGCTTCTTCAATGGTTTTAGGTTCAATTTGAGAAACAAATGCAAGGTGATTACTAATATTTCTCATAGATGATCTAGTTCTTATTCCTTGAGATGGATCACCTATAATCAATTCCTTGGGATGACTATAAGCGTATCTCCAATCTCTTGGTAGATCTACATCATTATGATTAGTATTAATAACATCAGCATTAGGCGAATCATTATCTTTAGCTTCTTGTTCATGATCTGAAGATACATCAATATTAAGTTTTTCAAGATTGTTTTCGAGAATGTTTGTATCTTCCTCATCATCAATCCTTTTGGAACTTGATGCTAAAGATTCATCAAAAACTACATGAATAGATTCTTCAACAATTAAACTTCCTTTATTGAACACTCTATGCTTTACTAGTTGTTGAATAACCTAAGAATATTCCTTCATCAGATTTTGCATCAAATTTACCTAAGTTATTTTTACCATTATTATGAATAAAACATTTACAACCAAATGCATGAAAATATTTAATGTTGGGTTTTCTATCATGCCATAATTCATAAGGTGTTTTCTTTAAAATAGGTCTTATTAATGCTCTATTTAGGATGTAACATGCTGTGTTAATAGCTTCCGCCCAAAAGTATTTCGGGAGTTTACTTTCACATAGCATGGTACGGGCCATGTCTTCTAGAGTTCTATTTTTCCTTTCAACTACTCCATTTTGTTGAGGGGTTCTTGGTGCAGAAAAATTATGATTAATACCATTTTCATTGCAAAAACTTTCAAATAAGTGATTTTCAAATTCAGTTCCATGATCACTTCTTAGAGACACTATGGTAGTGTTTTTCTCATTTGTTACTTTCTTGAAGAATTTCAGAATATCGAGAAAGTCTCATCTTTGTGAGCTAAAAACATTACCCAAGTGAATCTAGAGTAATCATCTACTATCACAAGACCATATTTCTTTCCTCCTAGACTTGTGGTTCTAGTTGGTCCAAAAAGGTCCATGTGAAGTAGCTCTAATGGCCTAGAAGTTGAAACAACATTTTTAGATTTAAAAGAACTTCTCGTTTGTTTTCCAAACTGACATGCATCACATATTTTGTTATTTTCAAAATCTATTTTAGGTAGTCCTTTTACTAAATCCATTCTAATTAGTTTTGAAATCAGGTGTGTGCTTGCGTGACCTAATCTTCGATGCCACAACCAACCAATCTCATTCATATTAGCATTATTAGCAACTAAGCAATGATTATTAGTAGACAAATTGTCTAAGTCAATCAAGTATACATTGCCATTTCTATTTCCAATAAAAACAATGCTATTATCAATGGGATTAGCAACTGTGCATATAGAAGATTCAAATGATACTTTAAAACCTTTGTCACATAATTGACTAATGCTAATTAAATTATGTTTCAAACCATCAACATATAAGACATTTTCAATATATGTGGAGGGAGTTATTTGAATGTTACCAAGCCCCAAGATTTGGCCTTTGCCATTATCCCAAATGTAACTACTCCTCCTCTTTTGCTTTCGAGGGTGATGAATTGATCTTTGTCACCCGTCATGTGCCTTGAGCAGCCGCTATCAAGATACCACTTTCGCTTTGATCTTTTGGCCGCAAGACACTCCTGCAAAGATGATCAAGTCTTATGTTTAGGTACCCAAGCTTTCTTGGGTCCTTCATGGTTAGTAGCAATAAAAACTGTTCCTTTTGGAACCCATATTTTCTTTCCTTTAATATTTAAGTTTTTATTAGGTTTTAGAATTTTACATTCATAAGATTTATGTCCTTTTTGATTACATTTAAAGCATGTAAAATTACTTTGGCCAGCACGCACAAAAATATTTTTCAGTGATTTTTATTTTCTAAAAGTGTTATACCCTAATCCGGCTTTGTCAAAAACTGCTTTTTGACTATTTAATAACATGTTAAATTTAGTTGAGCTTAAGGTAAACTTATCAACTATGTTCTTATATTTTTCAACCTCTTTCCTTAGTTTATCATTTTCATTGGAAATTAATTCTTTTTCTTTTACCAAAATTTTATTTTCAGATTTAAGTTTCTTAACTTCATTATTAAGATCTTCCTTTTCTTTAATGAAAGTTGAATTTTCATTTTTCAAAAGCTTGTATTTCTTTTTCAAAACCTTGAAATCGCCGACAAGTTCATTAAAAGCATCAAATAATTCATCAAATGCAAACTCATCGCAAGGGTTATCGGAACTTACCTCATCGTTGTCGTCCGCCATAAAACATACATTTGCGACTTCCTTTTGTTCTTCTTCTTCGAAAGAAGATTCTTCGCTATCACTCCAAGTCGCCACATAAGCCTTCTTTTTCTTTTTGTAGGCTTTCTTTAATTTAGGACATTCATTCCTAAAGTGCCCCGGTTTATTACACTCATAGCAAGTCAAGGGGTCTTTCTCTTTTTCTTTGTCCTTGTCCTTGTTCTTATCCTTTTCTCCTTCCCACTTTGCTCCAAATTTCTTCTTGTGGAAGGGTTTCTTTCTCCTCATGAATCTTTTAAAGTTTTTAGCTAAGAGAGCAGTCTCTTCATCATCATCATCATCATCGCTGCTGCTCTCTTCTTCTTTTGCAGCTTTGAGGGCAATCACTTTCTTCTTCTTTGTGTCCTCCTCTACGTGCTGCTTCATTGTCAACTCATGGGTCATAAGTGATCCTAGAAGCTCCTCTAAGGGCAGAGTGTTGAGGTCCTTTGCTTCTTGGATTGCTGTCATTTTGGCTTCCCATGATCTTGGTAGTGACCTAAGAATTTTTCGAACAAGTTCTGAGTTAGTATATGTCTTACCAAGACTTTTTAAACCATTTACAATATCTATAAATCTAGTATACATGCATGCAATGGTTTCATATTGTTCCATGCTAAACAACTCATATTTATGAACAAGAATATTAATTTTAGATTCTTTTACTTGGTTGGTACCCTCATGGGTAACCTCTAATCTATCCCAAATCTTATTTACGGAATTACATGTGGATATTCTATTAAATTCATTTGCATCTAAAGAGCAATATAAAATATTCATGGCTTTAGTGCTAAGCTGTGCCATCTTCCTATCATTATCATTCCAGTCCCTTTCAGGCTTAGGAACAATAGTGCCATCAATAACATGTGTGGGTGTACTAGGTCCATTAATTATAACACCCCATAGTTCATAGTCAGAAGCTTGAATGAATATCCTCATTCTAGCTTTCCAATATGAATAATTTGAACCATTAAACAGTGGAGGTCTATTCGTAGAATGACCTTCAGCAAATGATCCAACTTGAGCTGCCATTTAGATCTTTAGCTCTTGATCGTGTGATCAAAATCTAATGAGCACTAGCTCTGATACCAATTGTTGGCCCAGATGACAACCCAAGAGGGGGGGTGAATTGGGTTCTAAAAAAAATTTAAACCTTTTGAAATATTTGTTTGCTTAGTGTGAGTGAAAGTGAATGCAGATGCAAAAACAAAATACAATCAATAAGATAGAGATAGAGATAGAGATAAAGGAGACACGACAAACACAAAGATTTTATAATGGTTCGCTGTATCCAACACCTACGTCCACTCCCAAGATTCACTTGGGTCCACACTATAATCTTCCTTGATTACAGCCGAGTTGTTTTACAAGCTCACAACTCAAACTTGTTGTTTTCCTGGGATCACAACGAACCCAGCCGGTTTTCTGGGCTCACCAGCACAAAAACCCTAACACAAGCTATACCAAGCTTGTACCGAGGTAAGACTACCTCCACTAGTTCAATCCCCCAGATTGAACTAGACACAAACAAAAGAAATATTATTTTTCAAGTACACAGCTCCTCAATGAGCAAATAATCAAGTAAATGAACAAGGTTTAGAAAAGCCTGATTTGTAGTTGGTTGGCTTTTGAGCTTTTCTTCTTTTCTTCTTCTCCTTGCTAGATTGAATCAAGCCTCAACTCCGATTCTTTACAGTTGAAGCAGTTGAGAAGGATTGAAAAGCAAGAAACTGATCCTCTTTCTCCAATTTGGGAAATCCACCAAAACTTTGATTTGATTGCCTTGGATTCCTCTTGAGCTTTTTGGAGTGGAGTGGATTTGAGCTAGAAGGTTTTTTCTCTTGAGATTCAGGCTCTCTTTTTCAGATTTTTGAATTGGGATTTCTCTATTTTCGTTTTTCTTCTTTTTTTTCCGTTCTTGTTTTTGAATGATAGCCTTCCCTTTTTATAGATTTCTTTTAAACCATTTTTGGAAGAAAACTATCCGTTGGAGTGTACCTTGCAACAAAATATATCCGTTAGAAATAAAGTAAAATAGAAATATTACCGTTAGAGCTAATTTGGCAATTTGATTTTTCGTTCCAGGTGGGTTGGAGTCGACTCTAACTTTTCTGGTGTCGGTTCTAACTCGAAACACTTTAATCCGTTAATTCTGGAGTCGTCTCTGACTTTTCTGGGGTCGACAAGAAACTTTTCTGGAGTCGACTCTAACAGACCCGGAGCCACTCTAAGTCGGGGCCAGAAAAATCAACGTTCTGTCTTTTCTGTTGGAGTCGGCTCTAACAGTCTCGAAGTCGACTCTAACTTCCGTGCCAGATACTAGAGTCAGCTTTGTGATTCTCGGAGTCGACTCTAATGTCTGCAATCTTACCTAGACATTAGATTCGATCCAGAACAAGATTTAACTCTTGATTTTGATCATTCAATCGACTTATAATCTGAAAAACTTAATCAAAATCATTAGAGCCTTCAATTGTTATACTCAAATAGTTTTGTTAATCATCAAAATCATCAATTGGATCAACAGATGTCCTTAGGACTATGGGGCCGCCGAGCTCCTTTGAAGAATTGTCTCTTGGGGGTAGCCGGGTACCCGCCTAAGAGTATGACTCAGGGCCGCCTAAGTCATGAACTTGAACCTCCTCAGGGGTAGGTGATACCAGCCCGGGGGTGTCCTTAGGACTGTGGGGCCGCCGAGCCCCTTTGAAGAATTATCTCTCGGGGGTAGCCGGGTACCCGCCTAAGAGTATGACTCGGGGCCGCCTAAGTCATGGACTTGAACCTCCTCAGGGGTAGGTGATACCAGCCCGGGGGTGTCCTTAGGACTGTGGGGCCGCCGAGCCCCTTTAAAGAATTGTCTCTTGGGGGTAGCCGGGTACCCGCCTAAGAGTATGACTCGGGGCCGCCTAAGTCATGGACTTGAACCTCCTCAGGGGTAGGTGATACCAGCCTGGGGGTGTCCTTAGGACTGTGGGGCCGCCGAGCCCCTTTGAAGAATTGTCTCTTGGGGGTAGCCGGGTACCCGCCTAAGAGTATGACTCGGGGCCGCCTAAGTCATGGACTTGAACCTCCTCAGGGGTAGGTGATACCAGTCCGGGGGTGTCCTTAGGACTGTGGGGCCGCCGAGCCCCTTTGAAGAATTGTCTCTTGGGGGTAGCCGGGTACCCGCCTAAGAGTATGACTCGGGGCCGCCTAAGTCATGGACTTGAACCTCCTCAGGGGTAGGTGATACCAGCCCGGGGGTATCCTTAGGACTGTGGGGCCGCCAAGCCCCTTTGAAGAATTGTCTCTCGGGGGTAGCCGGGTACCTGCCTAAGAGTATGACTCGGGGCCACCTAAGTCATGGACTTGAACCTCCTCAGGGGTAGGTGATACCAGCCCGGGGGTGTCCTTAGGACTGTGGGGCCGCTGAGCCCCTTTGAAGAATTGTCTCTTGGGGGTAGCCGGGTACCCGCCTAAGAGTATGACTCGGGGCCGCCTAAGTCATGGACTTGAACCTCCTCAGGGGTAGGTGATACCAGCCTGGGGGTGTCCTTAGGACTGTGGGGCCGCCGAGCCCCTTTGAAGAATTGTCTCTTGGGGGTAGCCGGGTACCCGCCTAAGAGTATGACTTGGGGTCGCCTAAGTCATGGACTTGAACCTCCTCAGGGGTAGGTGATACCAGCCCGGGGGTGTCCTTAGGACTGTGGGGCCGCCGAGCCCCTTTGAAGAATTGTCTCTTGGGGGTAGCCGGGTACCCGCCTAAGAGTATGACTCGGGGCCGCCTAAGTCATGGACTTGAACCTCCTTAGGGGTAGGTGATACCAGCCCGGGGGTGTCCTTAGGACTGTGGGGCCGCCGAGCCCCTTTGAAGAATTGTCTCTTGGGGGTAGCCGGGTACCCGCCTAAGAGTATGACTCGGGGCCGCCTAAGTCATGGACTTGAACCTCCTCAGGGGTAGGTGATACCAGCCCGGGAGTGTCCTTAGGACTGTGGGGCCGCCGAGCTCCTTTGAAGAATTGTCTCTCGAGGGTAGCCGGGTACCCGCCTAAGAGTATGACTCGGGGCCGCCTAAGTCATGGACTTGAACCTCCTCAGGGGTAGGTGATACCAGCCCGGGGGTGTCCTTAGGACTGTGGGGCCGCCGAGCCCCTTTGAAGAATTGTCTCTTGGGGGTAGCCGGGTACCCGCCTAAGAGTATGACTCGGGGCCGCCTAAGTCATGGACTTGAACCTCCTCATGGGTAGGTGATACCAGCCCGGGGGTCCTTAGGACTGTGGGGCCGCCGAGCCCCTTTGAAGAATTGTCTCTTGGGGGTAGCCGGGTACCCGCCTAAGAGTATGACTCGGGGCCGCCTAAGTCATGGACTTGAACCTCCTCAGGGGTAGGTGATACCAGCCCAGGGGTGTCCTTAGGACTGTGGGGCCACCGAGCCCCTTTGAAGAATTGTCTACAGGAAATCTCCAAACATGTGCATCTATTAATTTCTTGAGTAAGTACATCCATTACATTACTGATGGTATTATCGGAGATTATCTGCGTTCCATGTTCAGGGGATCGGTCGCCCATGCAGATCTTCAAGTCGGTATGCTCCACGGTGAAGGACTTCTGCTACTTGGTAGGGCCCCTCCCAGATCAGAGATAATTTGCCCCCTTCCATTGGTTTGGACACCGAGGCCTTTCTCAGAACCAAATCTCCCTGACGGAAGCTTTTCGAGCGGACGCGAGTATTATAATATCTCGCCACCCCTGCTGATAGGCCGCCATTTTAATTTGAGCTCGATCTCTCGCTTCATCAATGAGGTCGAGACTGGCTCTTAAATTAGGGAGGTTGTCAGCTTCATCATACGATTCCACTCAAATACTTGGCAGGCCAATCTCGACCGGGATAACAGCTTCGGAACCAAAAACCAGATTAAACGGCGTCTCTCCTGTCGGTGTCTGGGAGTTGTGTGGTATGCCCAGAGCACACTCGGGAGTTCTTCCACCCACTTTCCTTTGGACATATCCAGCTTGGTCCTCAGTCCCTGCAATATCATACGATTCGTAACCTTGGCCTCTCCATTAGATTGTGGATGACCGACGGAGGCGAATCGATGCGTGATGCCAAGATCTGCGCAAAAAGTCCAGAAGGCAACGTTGTCGAACTGTCGACCGTTGTCAGTGACAAGAGTATGTGGTATGCCGAATCGACAAATAATGGCTTTCCAGAAAAAGGCTTTGACCTTGGCTTCAGTGATCCTAGCGAGTGCTTCGGCTTCGACCCACTTAGTAAAATAATCGACGGCGACGAGCAGGAATTTTCGCTGTCCCGATGCCGAGGGAAAGGGCCGAGGATGTCCATGCCCCATTGAGCGAAAGTCCAAGGAGCAAAAAGAGGGTTCAACTGAGAAGTCGGTTGTTGCTGAATACAGGCGTACCGTTGGCATTGGCCACATCTTTTCACCAGTTCAACTGCATCTTCTTGCATAGTTAGCCAATAATATCCTTGTCGGAGGGCTTTACGCGCCAGAGATCAGCCTCCTGAATGATTCCCACAAATGCCTTCATGAATCTCCCTAAGAATGTAATCCGCATCTGCTGAGCTGACGCACTTGAGGAGAGGTTGGGAAAAGGATCTCTTGTAGAGTCAGCCATCTAGCAGCACAAACTTAGAGGCCCTCCGCTTGAGTAACCTGGCCTCTTCATGGTCAACTGGGAGGACACCGTCCTTCAAGTATCGGATATAAACGTCCATCCAAGTTTCTTCTTGGGCAACCGGTAAAGCTTCTTCCACGGCCTCAATGCTAGGTGTCTCCAGATACTCAATGTAGGTTTTACCCATGGCACTATCCGCGGACGTAGCAAGCTGGGCCAGCATATCAGCTCTAGCATTTTCCCCTCTGGGGATGTAACTAATGGTGAAATGATCTAACAAGGGAATTAGTAGTTTAACCTTGTTTAGATACTGGGACATAATAGGGTCCCGAGCCTCATACTCCCCAGACACCTAGGCAGAAATAAGCTGTGAGTCAAGGAAAGCTCGGAGATGCTTGATTCCCATCCCATGTGCTAGTTTGATTCCGGCTAACAAGGCTTCATATTCGGCTTGATTGTTAGTAGCTTCAAAGAGGAAACGAAGAGCGTACTCCAGCACCACATCCTCTGGGCTGGCGAGAATAAGACCATCCCCGTTCCCCTGGGAGTTGGAGGCTCCATCGACGTGGAGGACCCACGCCTTATCATTCTCTTCGTCGACATCTGAAAGAATCCGGGGGGACTCCTCTTGATGCTCTTCAGACCAAGTGCACTCTACTAGGAAGTCGGCCAAGACCTGGGATTTCAAAGATGCTCTGGGCTGAAATGACAAGTCGAATTCTCCTAGTTTGATGGCCCACTTAGCCAACCGGCCGAGGTATCAGGGCGAGACAAAATGGCCCTGAGAAGCTGATCAGTGAGCATGACTATAGGATGAGCCTGAAAGTAGGGTCTGAGTCGTCGGGCGGAGATAAACAAAGCAAAAATGACCTTCTCTGTCCTGGAATAACTCTCTTCTACACCGTGAAGTACCTTACTGGTATAATATATAGGTCTCTGAGTAGCGTGGTCGCCGACACGCACCAGAACGGAACTGACAGCTTCCGAGGAAGCCACGAGATAGAGGAAGAGCTTTTCTCCCTCCTTCGGCTTAGACAATAGGGGCGGTGTGGACAAGAACTCTTTAAGTTTTTCAAAAGCCCGTTGACAGTCTTTCGTCCACTCAAAACCGTCCGCTTTACGTAGGACCTTGAAGAAGGGTAAACACCTCTCTGCCGATCTTGACAAAAATCGGCTTAATGCTGCTATCCTCTCGGTGAGTTGTTGTACTTCTTTTTTACATGCTGGCCGCCTCATACCAAGAATGACCTGAATCTTCTCTGGGTTTGCTTCAATTCCCCGCCGGGTCACCAGAAAACCCAGGAATTTTCCGGCGGTAACCCCAAACGCACATTTGCGTGGGTTAAGCTTTATTCTATGGAGCCGGAGGTTGCGAAAAGTCTCCTGCAGGTCGGCGACATGGCCGGTGGCACAGGTGCTCTTTGTCAACATATCATCTACATATACCTCCATATTGCGGCCGAGCTGGTCTTTAAAAACTTTGTTCATCAGCCTCTGATAGGTAGCTCCTGCGTTCTTCAGTCCGAAGGGCATTACTTTATAGCAATAGATGCCCTTCTCAGTGATAAAAGAAGTATGCTCTTCATTCGAAGGGCTCATTTTTATCTGGTTGTACCCCGAGAAAGCATCCATGAAGCTAAGAAGTTCATAGCCAGAGGTAGAATCTACTAACTGGTCGATCCGCGGCAACGGAAAGCTGTCCTTAGGACAAGCCTTGTTAAGATCGGTGTAATCGATGCAGATCCTCCACCCTCCGTTGGCCTTCTGGACCATGACCACATTGGTTAACCAGTCAGGGTATTGTGCCTCTCGAATATGACCAGCTGTAAGCAATTTATCCACCTCTTTATCAATGATCCTCTGTCGCTCAGGAGCGAAACTCCTTTTTTTCTGGTGGATGGGGCGGCAGCTTGGGTTGATATTAAGCTGATGAGTGATCACCTCTGGGGGTATTCCGAGCATATCTGTCATTTTCAGGCAAAGACATCCGCATTCGCCGATAAGAAAGCTAGGAGCTGATCCCGGGCTTCAGGGGGGAGGAACTCACCAATCTGCACAGTCCTGGTAGAATCGCCCTCCAGGGGGCAAGATAGCAAGTGCTCCGCCGGCTCTCTTCTCCGCTCAATTTCTCTGGGGTCAAATGACTCGGCGATCGGAGGAATTCCACCCACCTGAGGATTGGGAGCTAGATGATAACAGGGTCTGACCGAGTTCACCTCCCCCCGCATCTCGCCGACTCCTTGACTAGTGGGGAATTGCACCAATAGGTGTTTGGTAGATATAACTGCATCCAACATATTCAACCCGGGATGGCCAAGAATGGCATTGTAGGCCAGGGGAACCCAAACCACCAGAAAGTCCAGCATTACCGTACTCTGATATGGCAGCGATCCTGCCATCGCCGGTAGGGTAATCTCGCCCTCCACTCATATAGAGTCTCCTGTGAAACCGACTAGAGGGACAGCTACAGGTCGAAGAGAATCAGGAGATAAATTTATTCAAAGAAAGGCATCATAAGTAAGCACATTGGCGGAGCTTCCACTGTCGATTAAGATCCTCTTTACAGGGTGTTTAGCGACCGTCATTGAAACGACGACGCTATCGTCTTTTACAACACTACCCCCCTATATCTCCCTTGAAAGGGATTACATCATCTAGCTCTCCCCCTTCCCTTGGCCTCTTAGAAGATGATGCTCCTCAACGAGAAATCATGCCCACCATCCGCTCTGTCGGGGTATTGTCAACATTGGCTTGAGCTGGAGGAGGTCCCATCAAAGCTGGTATGGGCGGAGCCTCTTTCTTCTAGATATACTGCCCAAGATACCCCCTCTGGATGAGCTCTTCAATGGCTTGCTTCAGATTTCGACATTCTTCAGTATCATGGCCGTAATCTCTGTGGAAACGGCAATAATGGCTTTTGTAGCGCGCATTGCTCTTCTTCAACGGGGGTGGACGTCGTAAATAAGGCTCGTTTTCAATTTCCATAAGGATATGAGCCCGGGGCGCTAGGAGGGGTGTAAGATGGTCTTCTCTGGGGACCAGGCTCTTGCGGCGGTCAGTCGGTCGGCACAAAGGTTCGGACTTCTTGGGAGGAGGCCCGCTCAACTCTAGGCGAGCGGATCTCTTGCCAGTCCTCTCCTCCGCACCTCTCCTTGATGAATCAGCTTCGTCGGCGCGGATGTACTTCTGCGCACGGCTCAAGAGGTCAGCATAAGAGCAAGGAGTCTCTTATCCATAGAATAGGTAAAACGAGAGGGACGAAGCCCCCGCTTTAAAGCCAGCATGGCCACAGCATCATCAAGATGATAGACTTCCAAGGCCGCCACCTTGAAACGGGTTATAAAGTCTTTCAGAGGTTCCCCTTCTTTCTGCTGCATAGAGAACAACCTGTCTGCTACTCGAGGAATCTTCCGGCAAGCGTCGAAATGAGTCAGGAAAGACCTTTCCAGTTGTCGAAAAGAATCAATACTACGCGAAGGCAGACGAGAGTACCAAACATGGGCCGCCTTACGGAGGGTGGCCGGGAAGGCAATGCACAGGAGGGCATCAGTCGCTCCTTGGACTTGCATGATAGCTTTATAGCTCTCCAGATGATCCAGGGGATCAGTGGTGCCGTCATAGGGGTCCAGTTGGGGGAACCGGAATCTCCTTGGAATAGGTTCCTCCATAACTCGCCGAGTAAGAGGAGGGCGGGTATCATAATCTGACCCCGGCTGATTGTTAATTCTTTGACTAAGCTCCTCCAGCCTTTGATCTTGCTCGTCAAGGTGCCTCTCCATCTGACCAGCCATATGTCCCCCGGCTGGCTCAGGGAAATAAGATGTGGACCGACGATGCCACCGGCGGTGCTCTGCATAAGGCTCCTTCCCTCGCCGCCGCCCGATGGGTGGGCTACCTGGGGAATGGGTGAGAGAGCGCGAACCGCCCCGGGAACTTTGAGAGTGAAGCCCACCCGAGGAATAGGGGTGGAGAGGCTTTGTCGGAGGGGATCTCCCTCGAGTCGATTGTCGGCTGACAGGAGTAGCCGATCTAGACAACAGAGGTGGCTCGAGCCGTTGCTAGGCTCCTCTAGAATGCTGTTCCTGCATCTGCTGAACCATCCCAACAAGGGTTTGAACTTGCTGGGTAAGGATCGCCAGTGGGTCCTGAGGAATAGCTAGAGCCGGCAGTGGCGAGGAAGAAACCGGAGGGTTTGACCTCACTGGCTCGGAAGAGCCAAGAGTCTTGCGACCATGGTTGGGAGGTAAGAGATGCCCTCCAGACCAATCAGAGAGATCCTCTTCCGGAGATCTAGTGCTCATGTTTGTAGAACAGGAGTTGCTCGTCGCAGTGACATCCCCCTTCCTGGCGCACCAATCTATTGATGCTGAATCACCAGTACAGTTTCTTTTTGTTACGAGATCTCCTACTGAAGGAAGAGAGCCCCCCCCAAAGAACCCCCTCACTTCCTCTTATATCTTTCGAGCTTTTTCCCAAATGTTCCTTTCTCCTTTTCATCATCATATCGTCAGCATCGAGTCATTTTTCTTTCTTTCTTTTTTCGGCTAGAAAGTCAACGTGTAAGATAAAAGTTAGCTTCAGACGAGAGCATGCCATGTGGTTATTTATCGATAATTAATAGCAAAGGTATTAAGAAACTTGCTCCAGAAGCTAAGGATCTTCATGATGATTTTGGTTTTCCCAAGGGAATGTCAGGGTTAGTGGGAATGTCAGAGTCAGAGAAGAGTTATCTGGCCCTAAAACAGGTGCTCAGTATCTCCTTTATTCGAGCTTTTCGATGGATGGTAATGCTCCAGTGTTTGTCTTATTCGAGTCATTTAAAGCGTCATGATGCTTAATGATTCTCGATTTCTGTTCAGGACACGACAGCTCCTCGCATTTAGTGCTTTTGATATGAGAATGATTCCAAGATTAGAGGCCACCCAGGACCTGGGAGCCGCCTAGGACTAGGGGCCGCCTAGGACTTGGGGGCCGGCTAGGACCAGGAGGCCGCATAGGACTAGGGGCCGCCTAGGACCTGGGGGCCAGCTAGGACTAGGAGGCCGCCCAGAACCTGGGGGCCGCCTAGGACCAGGAGGCCGTCCAGGACCTGGGGGCCGCCCAGGACCAGGGGCCGCCTAGGACCAGGGATTGCCCAGGACCTGGAGGCCGTCCAGGACCAGGGACCGTCCAGGACCTGGGGGCCGCCTAGGACCAGGGACCGCCCAGGACCTGGGGGCAGCCTAGGACTAGGAGGCCGCCCAGAATCTGAGGGCCGCCCAGGACCAGGAAGCCGCCCAAAACCTAGGGGCCGCCTAGGACCAGGAGGCCGCCCAGGACCTGGGGGCCGCCTAGGGCCAGGGACCGTCCAGGACCTGGGGGCTGCCTAGGACTAGGGCCGCCCAGGATCTGGGGGCTGCCTAGGACCAAGAGGCCGTCCAGAACCTGAAGGCCGCCTAGGACCAGGAGCCGCCTAGGACCTGGGGGCCGCCTAGGGCTAGGGGCCGTCCAGGACCTGGAGGCCGCCTAGGACCAGGGACCGTCCAGGACCTGGGGGCTGCCTAGGACTAGGGCCGCCCAGGACCTGGGGGGCCGCTTAGGACCAGGAGGTCGTTCAGAACCTGAGGGCCGCCCAGGACTATGAGCCGCCCAGGACCTGGGGGCCGCCTAGGGCTAGGGGCCGTCTAGGACCTGGAGGCCGCCTAGGACCAGGGACCGCCCAGGACCTAGGGGCTGCCTAGGACCAGAAGGCCGCCCAGAACCTGGGGGCCGCCCAGGATTAGGAGGCCGTCCAGAACCTGGGAGCCGCCTAGGAGAAGGGGCCGCCCAGGATCTGGGGGCCGCCTAGGGCTAGGAGGCCGCCTAGGACCACAGACCGCTCAGGATCTGGGGCCGCCTAGGACCACGATCTTACTTCCTGTTTACCAACCATATCACAGATCACTTGGTCTGGATAAAGTTCTGGACAATTTTATTGAGAACCTAACATGCAATTATGCCCTATTGAAGCTTTTTAACTCCACGGCAAAGTATCTTCTATGGGCCAGAACAAAGCTGGATTAATTATTAAGGGGAAAAAAAAAAAATCAAAGATTGGATAACAAGTTTAAACTCTGGTTTAGCAGCTTTGCTGCGAAAGGAGGAAAAAACAACTGGCTTTAAGAATAGATGGAAGTGAAAGACAAAGCATACCAAGCAAATTATGTGATGTTTGTCTGAAATATATTTGGCTAAATTAACATAACCCTCTTCATCAACCCCCCTCCCAGTGGTGTTCTGCTGGAAATTGTTATATTTTTAAGCTCTTCTCCCTCAAGCATGCTCTTATTTACGGCTAGTTATGTTTTTAAGCTTTGGGTTTTCCACATATATATACCCTCTGAAATATAACTTTTGCATGCATACCCCTGCAATATGCCTTCATGTGTGCCTATCCCAAAATTCCCTTAAGCTCATAATCAGTCCATGTTGATTTTGGATTAGTACATCCATATATATTTCTCATAGTGCATGCATCCTTTTCTCTACACACATACCTCAACAGTACATACATTTCAGTTATATTGCTCTTTAGCAATTCCTCAAAGTAGAATTTTGTTTTTCCACCTTCTGCACCAGCCTCCTGCATGAAAAATTTTAAGACTATCATGCAACAGCAAGGCATGGAGAAAATTCAAAAGCACAACAAAGAGCAAGATATTCAATTAACCAGACACAGCATATAAAAGCTTACCTTTAAGTAGGCAATTGTCATATCATAGTTGTTCATGAGAAACAGAGTATCTGACTTTGGCTTTGTAAATAGTTGTGGAACATTGTACTGTTCGATGCTTTTACCCTTTTACTAAGCAAACTTTCTATGGGATTACTTCACCATTAACATTTAACACTATCTCATTAACCACGGGAAGAAACTCCTTAACAAGAGGTCAAAAGCCTCATACATGGCATCTCACAGAAGCTTAGCTGACCCTCTCTTATCTTCGTATAAGATAAAAATATTAACTAGAAAAGAAAGACCAACCACATGAAGGGATAATAACCCTCCCATGCCAGCCAAGACATAATCTGTAGATGATGACATACCAAATTGTTATGGAAAAGAACAGATGGGACAGAAATGAAATCAAGTCCAGTTTGAGATGAACAATGTGTTAGAAAAAAATTGGTTTTTCCTTTTGCAAAATTCCTTTATTAAAAAATTGCTAGAAAATTAATCAGAAAATTTATACTCAAAATTTAAATTAAAATTAAAATGAATCAAATTGATCGAGGCGTGTTAAACACTGCCCTAAGGACAAGTTTTCGTTCCCTCGTGCGGGTTGTTGGCGAATTGTCCCCAAGGTACAACGACCTGATTTGATTCGATCCTCCTACCGCGAGCACGATCGGGTGGAGGTCCAAACCCAGTGATTCTTAAGATGCCCAAATATAATAATAAAATGGTTAAATAAATCTTTTACCACCGGTTGTTTGTTGAGACAGATTTTCTTGTTTAGACTCCTTGTTGAGACAGCATCAGGATTTGCAGTAACAGAATCTTCAAGGATTTGCAACAACAGAATCTTTAAGGATTTGCAGCAACAGAATTTGCAGCAACATGCAATAGAATCTTCAAGGATTTGCAGCAACAAGATCTTCAAAGATTTGCAGCAACATGCAACAGAATCTTCAAGGATTTGCAACAACAAGATCTTCAAAGATTTGCAGCAACAAGATCGGATTTGCAGCAATAGGATTTGTAGCAACAGAATTTTTTAAGGATTTTTTTCTTTTCTGCCTTCTATGTTCACTTCTTATTTCCTTTAGTTTATCCAGATATTTATATTTAAAAAAAAAAGTCAACAATCCCCCACAAATTTTTTTAAAAAAAACAATTTGATTCATTTTAATTTTAATTTAAATTTTGAGTATAAATTTTCTGATTAATTTTCTAGCAATTTTCTAATAAAGGAATTTTGCAAAAAGAAAAACCAATTTTTTCTAACAACTAAGGACAAGTTTTCCTCTCATTAGAAATTGCTAGATTTTATTATAAGTAATTTCATTAAAAAAAAAAGAAGTTTTGAATTTTAAAAATTTAAAATTCAAATTTAAAATTTAAATTTTTTAAAAAAAATAAAATAAAATTGACTTATTTGAGTTAATTTTTGTTTAGTGGTTTTATTATTGTTGTAAATAGTTTCTAGATTTAATTCTTTTGAATTTAAATTTAAAATCTAGAAATATCTGGAAAATCATTAATTTAAAAAATTCAAATACTTTTTGGTTGTGCAGAACAAATTAAGAAACCATTTTTTTCAAAATGGGTTCTGATGATCTTAGTGAAATTAAACCAAAAAATTTAATGGATCATTCTTTAGGAGGTAGCAAAGCCAAGTGAAATATTGGCTTGCCACTTTAGGTTTATTTTCTGCCATAGAATTTTCAGATCCCAAATCTAATAGTCAACAAAGTTCTTCTAGTATAGTTGATACCTCATCTTCATCAAAAACACCCCAAGAAATAGATTTTCATTGTAGACATAGAATTTTAAGTGCCCTATCTGATAATCTTTATGATGTCTATCTTCCTACTAAAACTGCTAAGGAACTATGGGATGCTCTTGAGGCTGAATATGGGATGGTTGATGCTGGTCTAGATAGATTCACTATCTCAAAATTTTGAAAGTACATAATGGTAGATTCCAAACCTATTAGCATTCAAATTCATGAATTTCAAGATTTTCTCAGAAAGTCAGAGTTGACTGGCTGTAGTTTTTCTGAAAACTATAAGGTCCAAGCCTTAGTAGATTCCCTTCCACCTTCTTGGTCATCCTTTACTCGAGAGCTTAGCCATAAGCAAGGTAGCTTGACCCTAACAGAAGTGATTAACTCTATTAGGATAGAAGAGGAACACCGACTTAAGCTAAATCAAAATCAAAAGACCGACCTTGGACCTAAAATCAATCTGACCGAGTCAAATCTAACTCCAAATCAATTCAAACCTAGGAGAAAGAATTTTAAGAAGAAGAAATTTTAATCTAGATCCAACCAATTATACAAACCTCCTCAGAACCGATCAAATCAGAACCGACCGAATCAGAAGTCAAAGAATTATAAAGGCACATTCTGCTTTGTGTGCGGAAGGACAAATCATGTGGCGAAGGACTGCTACCACCGAAAGACTGAACCATTGAGGAAATCATCCAAACCACAAGTTAACGTGGTTGAGAGTGGTGCTGAGCCTTCTTTTAGGTCGATAAATTTAAAATTCTTAATTAACTCAACCCAATCTTCTTATGATTGGTGGCTTGATTCAGGAGCTAATGTTCATGTTTATTTTGATCGCTCCTGGTTCTCCACCTTTCAGGAATCATGTGGAGGAGGTATGACACTTGGAAATAACTCTTCAGCACAAGTGCTTGGGAAAGGTCAAGTGGATTTAAAGATGACATTTGGAAAAATCCTGGTCCTTCATGAAGTGCTGTTAGTTCCTAGTGTTAGAAGAAATCTGATTAGTGGATCTCTTCTTATATCTAGAGGATATAAAATTGTTCTAGAGCCAAACAAAGTTGTAATTACTCGTAATAATGAGTTTGTTGGTAAAGGTTTTGTATGTGAAGGTCTTTTTAAATTAAATGTATCCTCTAAGTTATCTAATAAAAGTTCTCTTCTTTTTAATGTTGAATCTTCAAATGTTTGGCATAATAGACTTGGTCATGTGAATTTTGATCGTATTTATTACATGACAAATCTTAATCTAATTCCTAAGGTTCATATTGATAGAAAGTTTAAATGTGAGATTTGTATTCAAGCTAAGATGCCTAGAAAACCTTTTAAATCAGTAAATAGGAGTTCAACACTTTTTGAATTAGTCCATAGTGATGTATGTGACTCTACCAAGTTTCCTACACGGGGAGGAAGTCGTTACTTTGTAACATTCATAGATGACTTCTCAAGATATTGTCACATATATTTGATAAAATCTAAGGATGAAGTATTAGATAAGTTTAAGATTTATAAGGTAGAAGCTGAAACCCAAACTGAGAAAAAGCTTAAGAAATTTAGGTCAGATCGCGGTGGTGAATATACTTCAAATGAAATGACTCTATTTTGTCAAGAATATGGGATTATTCATGAAGTTACACCACCATACTCTCCTCAGTCTAATGGTGTAGCTGAACGGAAAAATCATACATTAATGGATATGGTTAACTCAATGTTAATAAGTTCAGGCGTACCTGATAACTTGTGGGGGAAGCTCTTTTAGCTGCATGTTATATTTTAAATAGGATACCCTTTAAGGATAGTCCTAAAACACCTTTTGAGCTTTGGAAAGGTAGAACACCCAGGCTAGATTATCTTAAAGTGTGGGGATGCTTAGCTAAGGTAGGAATACCTAAACCCAAGAGAAGAAAAATAGGACCTAAAACTGTAGATGCTATCTTTATAGGTTATTCCTTAGATAGCAGTACAAATAGGCTCCTAGTGATAAACTCTGATATAAGTGGCATCTCAAATAATACTCTTATCGAATCTAGAGATGCTACTTATTTTGAAAATGTTTTTCCTTTCAAGAATCAAGTACCAAATCAACTCTCTTCTAATCCTTACTTAATTCATGATTCTTTTGAAGCTAGTTTCTCTAATGAGTCAAGGAAAAGGAAAAGATCTAATTCTAAAGGTGAACCTTCTGAACTTAGAAAAAGTTCAAGGATAAGGAAAGAAAAAGATCTTGGTGAAGGTTTCTTTACTTTCCTAGTCGAAGGTGAACCTTCTTCCTTTTCAGAGGTGATGTCTTCTCCTGATGCTCTTTTTTGGAAGGAAGCTATCCTTTCTGAATTTAATTCAATCTTACAAAATGAAACTTGGATCTTATCTGATTTATCCCCTGAAAGCAAACCTTTAGGGTGTAAGTGGGTATTTAAGAAGAAATTTAGACCTGATGGTTCAATAGAAAAGTATAAGGTTAGATTAGTAGTCAAAGGGTATAACCAAAAGAAAGGGTTAGATTTCTTTGATACATATAGATTTCTTTGATACATATTCTTCTGTAGCTAGAATAACAACCCTTAGATCACTACTTGCTATTGCTTCCATTCATAAGTTAATCATTCATCAAATGGATGTGAAGACTGCGTTCCTAAATGGAGATCTTGAAGAGGAGATCTATATGGAACAGCCTGAAGGTTTTATTGTAAAGGGACAAGAAGACAAGGTTTGTAAACTTATTAAGTCCTTTTATGGTCTTAAACAGGCTCCTAAACAATGGCATGAGAAATTTGATCGAATTATTCTATCTTTTGGATTTCAAATCAATAATCATGATAAGTGTGTGTATTCTAAGATCGTCGATAATGATTGTGTAATCCTTTGCTTATATGTCGATGATATTTTAATTTTTGGAACATCTCTTGAAATTATTTCAAGTGTTAAATCTTTCCTCTCTTCTAAGTTTGACATGAAAGATTTAGGTGAAGCGGATGTAATCCTAGGGATGAAGCTTATCAAGTCCCATGAAGGGATAGCTCTCTCTCTTTCTCATTCTATAGAAAAAATGATCAAGAAGTTTGGTTATTCCAATCTTAAATCAATATCTACTCCTTTTGATCCTAACTTTCACCTAAAGAAAAATTTAGGTGACCCAATTAATCAATTAAAGTATTCTCAAATTATAGGATCTCTCTTGTATATAGCAAACAGAACAAGACCTGATATTGCCTATGCTGTAGGAAGGCTGAGTAGATATAATCAAAATCCTGATCAATCTCATTGGGTAGCCTTAGAAAGAGTGTTCCGATATTTAAAGGGAACACTTAATCTCTCTTTGATGTTCACTGAATACCCTGAGGTGGTTGAGGGTTACAGTGATGCTAATTGGGTCACTGATTCTCATGATTTAAAATCAACTACCGGATACGTTTTTCTTCTTGGCGGTGCTGCTATTGCCTGGGGATCCACTAGGCAAACTATTATTTCTAGAAGCACCATGGAGGCCGAGTTGATAGCTCTGGATACCACTTGTAATGAGGCAGAGTGGATAAAAAATCTAATATCAGAGCTACCTTTGGTACCTAAGCCAGTTCCAGCTATATCTATCCATTGTGATAATAAGGCCGCAATTGAGCCGACAAATCAAAAGAGTACCAATAAAAAGATGAATCGCCATATACGGCTTCGTCATAAGTCTATAAGACAACATAAGAAAAATGATGTTATTTCTTTGGAATTTGTCAAATCTGAGAAGAATTTGGCAGATCAATTAACCAAGGGATTATCTAGGAGTGGAGTCCTAGATTCATCGAGGGGGATGGGGCTTAAACCCATTATTTGGTCACCAGCAGTGGATACCCAACCTCTGTGATTGAAGATCCCATGAATGAGGTTCAATGTGGTAGAAACGAAGCTGATTGAGTGATCGTGTTAGAGCACAAATTTTGAAAAAAATTTCAACCCATCCCTATGATGAGTGCTCTTATAAAGTGACAAAGTAAATTTGTGTAAGATTGAGTGATTCTCTTAATGGATCCGAAGTAGGTTATCTGCAGGGTATTAGTCACAAATACCCTTGGAGGATTCACCTATATGAGAATTGTCATATGAGACCGTGACTAAAGGTTTGGGCTAACCTTCAGAAATTCTCATGAAAAATCAAGGTACTAAGCGCAAGGCCTTTAATATGCGCTGACCGCTTAAACCCAATTGATTCATGCTGTGTGTGTGATTAGTAGAAGTCTGAGTCAAGGACCTAGTTCAAGGTCTAATCCACTATGGTTCCTTCAGATGTATATAATCAACACTAAGTGAGGTTCAAGTCCACAGGACACCTCACCTATTGCGCAGTATAAGATGCCCTAATTTTTTTTAATTTTATTATTTATTTTATTTTTAACTTTTGTGGGGGATTGTTGACTTTGGAAAAGTTAAAAATAAAATAAAAAAAGGATGTTAAGGCCCCACGCGAGCTTTAAATGCTCGCGTGGGATGCTAGCTGAATGCTAGCGAGCGTTCCGTGATTTCCAAAACGCTCGAGCGTTTGCTCGAGCGTTCCGCTATTCCTTCCGTTTGGGAAGGAACGTCACAAGGAAAAACGGTCATTTTTTTAATATAAATATCTGGATAAACTAAAGGAAATAAGAAGTGACATAGAAGGAAGAAAAGAAAAAAAATCCTTAAAAAAATTTCGTTGCTACAAATCCTATTGCTGCAAATCCGATCTTGTTGTTGCAAATCTTTGAAGATCTTGTTGTTGCAAATCCTTGAAGATTCTGTTGCATGTTGCTGCAAATCTTTGAAGATCTTGTTGCTGCAAATCTTTGAAGATCTTGTTGCTGCAAATCCTTGAAGATTCTATTGTCTGTTGCTGTAAATTCTGTTGCTGCAAATCCTTAAAGATTCTGTTGTTGCAAATCCTTGAAGATTCTGTTGTTGCAAATCCTTGAAGATTCTGTTACTGCAATTCCTTGAAGATCCTGTTGCTGCAAATCCTGATGTTGTCTCAACAAGGAGTCTAAACAAGGAAATCTGTCTCAACAAACAACCGGTGGTAAAAGATTTATTTAACCATTTTATTATTATATTTGGGCATCTTAAGAATCACTGGGTTTGAACCTCCACCCGATCGTGCTCGCGATAGGAGGATCGAATCAAATCAGGTCATTGTACCTTGGGGACAATTTGCCAACAACCCGCACGAGGGGGTGAAAACTTGTCCTTAGGGCAGTGTTTAACACGCCTCGATCAATTTGATTCATTTTAATTTTAATTTAAATTTTGAATATAAATTTTTTGATTAATTTTCTAGTAATTTTTTAATAAAAAAATTTTGCAAAAGAAAAAACCAATTTTTTCTAACACAATGGGGGTAGCCCATCAGTGTAGATATGTTGACCAGTTAGAGAAAACTTGCTTTGGATCATAAAATATATCTGCATCCATGGCCTATCTCCAGGGATAAAGAAACTAGCAATGCCACAAACTTTCACTAACAGAATCAAAACACAGAGAAAGAAAAGATGAACGAGAAAAGGGAGAATTGATGGCCACTGCCGCCGCTCTCTCCTCTTCCTCCTCTTCTTTCAACACCAATGTCACCATCGATCCCTTCAAAATCTCTGCAAAATATAGTATCCTCTTCCTTTGATGCAGCATCTCCTGGTCTAAGAGTGATGATCATGGCAACGTCTAGCTTCGAAGGTTCTAAATGATTAGGTCGATCTCTGATGCCAACCATCACAAGAGACATGAGAGGATCTCCTTTCTTTTCTTTGGTGCATGTCTATTATTATTGTTGACAAATATGTTATGTTTATTGATACAAGCTTCAAATTAAGGTAATACATTGTTTAAGTCATTATTTTTGTAGTACAGAGTGCATACCCGATGAATACGTATATGGGCTTTCTTGGTATGCCAATACACAACCACCAATTCATTAATATATACTTATTATTTTATTGATACATATTCTATACTATTTTCAGACACCTCGAAACCGGATTATTTTGATAGGACGAGGATAGTGACGCTTGGAGGTGAGGTCAGTCCCGGCGAGCTCTAAGTTGGAGTAGATTCTACGTCTTCGAGATTTGAAAAGAGTAAAATGCAGGACAACGAAAGAAGTCGACGGCAAGTTAAAATTATGAGTTATGAACAGTCGGCGGAGTCGTCCACGTTGCCGGATCGAGGGAAAAGCATGGGGGAAGAAACTAGTAATTAATCTAGATTTATTTATATTTATTTCTTCGTTCCGTGGTTTTCGTAGAAAAAAAAAAAAAAAAAGATGGCGCTTCCGTGACGTGCGGCACGTGAAGAGGAGGCCCTCTCGAGATGACAGAATTTTTATCTCAGCTTCGAGTTGGCAAGTGGCAACCCCTCAGAGTCCACGCATGGTTTCGATTTTTTACGAACTTCCAGAAATCGCACCGAACGCACGAAATAAAAAACTGCCCACCTTTCGGCAGTCAAACGTTTCACACACGCAGGATGGCACCATTGACTCCGAGGTATGGCGATCGCGAATGCAAGGCTATAGAAGAACCAGAAGAAGAAGAAGAAGAAGAAGCTGGTGAGAAATTATTCAGAAGAAGAACAAAGAGAGAAGAACGCAATTAATGGCTGGCCAAAGGATGAAGGTCATGGCACTGGTCCTGTGCCTCCTGGCCGCGACGGCGATCGCCGAGGACACATTGTTCAACGGCGGGAGCCTCCAAGCCGGGCAGTATCTGGAGAACGGGCCGTATCGATTCATCATGCAGGGGGACTGCAACTTGGTGCTGTACGTGAACGTCAACCGAGCGCTGTGGTCGTCGAAGACTGACGGCAAGGGCAGCTCGTGCCGGGCCACGCTGCAGGACAACGGCAACCTGGTCATCTTCTCCGGGAGCGATGTGGTGTGGACCAGCAACAGCGTCCGCGGGCCCAACAGCTACCGCCTGGTCGTCCAAGGGGACGGGAACGTCGTCATCTATGGTGCAGCTCTGTGGGCGACCAACACTGTTCAGAGCCGGAAACTGCTGCGCTGATGAAGTGGCGAAGAAAGACCCCTCCTCTGGTGTCTGGTTTGCTTATTTGAGTGTGCCAAGAGTGGAGTTGGTCTTGGGAGATAGAATTTCATCTCCCTGATGTTTCTTTCTTTTTCTGATCTTTTGGGTTATTTTCGTACTAGGATTATGTGATGACCCGTTAAAAATAAAAAATAATAAATAAAAAAAAGAAAGAAAGAAAAAAAAAAAAAAAAAAAAAAAGAAAAGAAGAAGAAGAATGAAGTGTGCCAAGAGCTAAAAGCCTAAAGGGTGTGAATGAGATGGAAAATATTTGTAAAGCACTAATTGTCTATTTATCTGGTATCTCTGTCTTCCCTCTGTATTCAGGTCCCTGTTTAATGTTATCATCATATATACTGTTTCCAGAAAGCCAAAGAAGCCAAAGGGCTTGTACAATGGCTAAGGATCCCACCATAGGAAAATTTTCAAGTATACCAACCTTGCTTATCAACCCCATGGCACAGTGGTAGGATTTCGAGTAGTCAACTCAGTCAACTGTTGATCAAGTTGCATCTCGATTAATTTATGAAATATTGCAAGTGATGCAGAAGGCACTTGGAGCACTTCATATTTGACCATCAAGCTGAATTGAGCTTCGTTTTGCGTCCAGAGATTATAAACGATACTGCTCAAGATTGGCATCTAGCTTTACAAGCTCAATCATCAAAAAGATATAAAAAAAAAAGAAATTCCAAAAAAAAAAAAAAAGGAGAAAGTGGCCGACAATAAGTGGTGGCAAAGGACATTGTTGAAAGGAGTAGACGATGACGTACCGCAAAGAAACAGATGGGGGTAGATGATGATATTTTAAAAGCCAAAAGATGTATATTGCTATATATTGTTTATTTTCACGCGAAATCAAAGTCAAACCTGTTGTTATACAGTATGGACAGATAATGTCTCTCAGTATGCCCATCGACTTATGATCGAAGATGATTCGATGACAATGATTCAATGGCCATGGCCCCAACTATCCTCAAGGACACATCAGAGAGTAATTCAACATATCTTTCGTGAAACCAACTCGACGGTCGACTGGATGGCAGCTTCTGTGGCTCATGATGGATGAACATGGTGGCTGAATGATCTCTGCCCCTTTGTTTTACAGCAATATTCTGATCTATCTGGGTAATTATCTGTTTGTACACCCAACCTGACTCAAATCAGTATAATTATCTGGGTAATATGTATGCATGCATACACATATGTACACATACATGATGTTAATGTTCTTTACATATCGTTCAATGGGAAATAAAAAATTAGTTATATGTTAGAACTTATTTAGATATTACTAATTGAATGCAAGTAAAATGCTTTTTTTAAAAAAAAAAAAGTTTCATTCCATTATTATTTTTATATGACTAACCACCAATTGCTTGCGTGCATTGGATGTCACACTTCTTAAGCATAGATTTCTTACCTCAAATCCTTCGAGATATAACATTTGACAACCAATGAAACTCAAGCCCATACTCTACCCAACTTGAACCCAGTACATAATTTTACTATCTAAACCTGAATCTGAACTGATCCTTCAATTTGACCAGGGTTGGAACAAAAGACATATCTGAGATCTGATTGGGTGTGGACCTGGATTTATTAAAACCCGGTCATAAAAATTTAAGCAATACCAAACGCAATGCCAGACGTGCTTCATTGTTATGTGGTGTATATCTTGGGTAAGACGTGTGAGAATCACAGAACAAAAGCATCCAACTGGCGCATAGCTGGAAAGATTGGAATACTTTTGTGAAGCGAATAAGCAAAATACTTTTTGCTTACATAACTTCTTTATTCTTTTCCCTATTAACAGAGCTAGATGAACATAATGCCCAATATCTTAATCTAAATATGCACAAGAGTTTAAGCATAGTTTGCCATCTCAATACCAAGGAACGACGAGCCAATAAAATTTTAACACAATATTGACAGACTTGGTATGAAGATATACTGCTACAGCTTTAGTACAAGCATACCATGCTTCGAGGAAGCTTGTTTCCATGGTATATATCCATCGTATACACCTAAGCTAAGCCTGTAACTATATTAGGCATCTTCCAGGCCATGCTTTAACCCTGAGCTCAGCCGACAAAACTTCGATACAGACAAATGGTTCCAGTGAAATGGGGCAAGAAATTACCTGTGTTAAAACGGTGGGGTATCACTCCCTGGTGCTGGAATAGAACCTCCCCCCACTTGCAGGAGTTACACGTCACAATCTGGCCTTTATGGATCATAAACCAGCTTGACTTTTGAAGTAAAATATAGCTGATAAAAGAACCTTTTCTTCTTCTTCTTTTTTTTTTTTTTGGCTTTTTTTCCTCCTCAACAACTCATACGAGACTACTGTTATCACCATTGCAAGAACGGCGACCCCAGACTCTGATTCCATTTAGGAATGACTAGAAGTCTAGGTGTGGTTCCATCTTTTCCTGAAGGTTTGACTATTTTAAGCCGCAAACTTTGGCCAACCCACCCCCCCACCATTATAGTCAGTCACACCAAATAATGCATGCCTCTTTTCCACCAAACCCAAGACTAGAGCTGCCAGTATGGAAGTTTCTCACCCGGCATATCATATCTCAAAGCTGAAGTTGATAGGTTGAACTGTCTTTTCCTACGATTAGTTCAATATTTAGCTCCAGTAATCTTCAACAGGCCACTAGAAAAGACAACAATTAGGTGGAAAAGGAAATCAAAAGAAAACCACTTGAACCACAGAGCTCGCTAAAACCAGATCAAATAAAAGGCAATTCATAGTAGCCCGAGAATCTAACAAGATGTCAGAATATTATGGTGGAAAGATTGGTTCCCACCCACTGAAATTGTTATGACGAGAGAATATCGAATTCACATTATTATTATGATTATCATTTGTAACAATAAATAATCTGAAACTTAGCTGAAAGCTAAACTCTTTAGGATCCACGGCATATTCTGTTTTTAAGCAATGTCATTTATTATCTGGTAGATAATAGTTGTTACCCGTGGACAAACACGTTTAGTCTAGGCAAAGTACCCTGACAAACACCACCAAAGCCAGCATTTACCTATAATAGCTACTTTCCGTTCTTCTTTTTTTTAAAGTTGTGAAAATAGTGCATGCAATAAAGATACAACAATAGGGGACAAAACATGTAAGAGAATTTAAACGGATCTATATTATCCTAAGAAAGTCAGGGGGAATGGTTGAGTTCGAGCACATCCACCATCAAAGAAAAGACTGCAAGATTACATGTTACTTGACGAAAACTAAGGTTAAATCTAGATATGTAAGAATATCGACCATGTCGCCAAATATAGGACTTCTATTACTACTTGATTTTATTGAGAAAAATACATCTTGTGCCACCAAATATCATATAGATGTAAAGCCACTTTGATGTGCAACTACACTTGAGGTCATAGCTTTGAATTTATTGAGTTCAAATGAGACTAAGTGCAACTTTTTCTCATGAGTCTTCTTCCTCTAAAAATAACAAAGGAAAATAAAAAAGCTAGAGTAGCAAATGACCATGACAAATATGCTTGTTTAATCAGGTAAGCACAAATTAATACAGACACTGATTGGTCACAAAGGAAAAATGGTTTCCCTTGATAATTCATTTGACCATTTGACATTGAATGGTACACACCTATACAGTACACTTAGCTAATGGTGCTCCATAATAATATGACCGCATCATAATGTTACATTCACTGGCAACAAATGGAAACCACATTCTAGACTGTGACAACATGGACTACGAACAGCCTAGTTAGATAAATAAAAAGGCAAAACTAGAGACTTAGTGAAAAAAGGCTGTAGAATAAGAAGAAAGGAAACATCTTCTCCAGTGCAACCAAAGCCAACACATCAAAATACTCAGAAATTCGACCCACAACCCTTGTCTCATCCATTTATATAATAAAACAAAATATAAAACATATTAAAATTTAGACTATGTTCATAGTGTCTTACTGCAATGACAACCCCCATAATCACATTGCCTAGAAGGAAATATTTAAACATCAGAATAAATGCTGTGTTGAACCAGATTTGAGAATTGAGACTTGCAGCCACTTACTCGCCACAAAATGTTGCAACTTGTGCAAAGGCAACAAAATGGCACATGTGATCTAAGAGACTTTTCTGACACCTGTAAGACTATAACAGTCTAATGTAAAGATGCCTGTTTATGTCCCTTTTAGTGCTTGCTAGTCAAGAACACAATATACTTCAATCCTATGATCCCTTTGCCGGTCCTAAATCACAGTCAATCATTGATTGTGCAAAAGGAGATGCCTATGCCTAGGTAACCATAATGATAACAAGCCAATCTTATCCCAACTCTCAGAGCAAAGCTTTACAGATCCTCATTCACTGCGCCTATGTGATTGCTGGATTCTCTATACAATGTCCTATCAACTAGTACTTGTGTTCGTAATTGCATTTTGTTTGAGAAGACTCAATCATCAAGCAGATGAATGGTTAAACAATCCAAAATTTTCTGATAGTCAATAAATAACTTGTAACAGAAACCCTAAATACAAGTGCATAGGTAACCCTTTGAATAAATGGTAAATGGGGACTTTCAAAGCTGATCCAAATAGTTGGACTGGGCTTAATAATTAAGATTGAAATGCTAGATGAAACTTTGCTATCACATTTACAACTTGGAGAGTACTTTTAGATAAGCAAATAACCATAACAGGAAACATTGCAGGTCTTTAAGTTTCTTCCGAGCTCTTTTGCTTTGATTTTACTTTCACACAATCATACATCTCATATATAATTCAGACATTTCAGATTCTTAAAGATTAAAGCATTACAGGTCAACCTGCACTGTAGATCTAGCTGCAAGGCAGATCAGCCCACGAGGACTACAACTAGACAGCAGGATGCAGATTGGCTGCATGGCAGATCAGCCCACATGTTTGGAGGACTACAACTAGACAGCAGGATGCAGATTGGCTGCATGGCCCTTGCAGCTCAGGTCCAACTTGTAATATGTTGAGCTGCAAGGAAAGCGCTCGAGACCATGATCCCAACCCCTCTCCACAGACCCCTCGAAGCATGCACCCCCCACCTCATTGCACTCTCACTCTGAGCTCTTGACCCTCATTCACCCCCTCACAGGCGTTAGAGATTTCATCCCTTCCAGTCCATGCTCCATGTCACAATCTCTCTCTAGTGCCAGAAATTTCTCCCCGGCTTTCTCTTAGCAAACTAGATCTTGATCTCCTATCTCTCTAAACCTCAAGGCTGGTGTCCTCTTAACCCTTCCACTCAGCCCCCTTAGCCCTGCTTAGGCTTCAATGCTGTGCTGCATGTTGTTGCCCCCTTCTCCCCTACCTTTTGCCTCGGCTCACATCATCCCGCCAGCACACTCTCCCACACCAACCCGCCCTTTGCCTCCCACCTTCAACCTCAGCACTTCATGTCAACATCAATTGGCCCCTCCTCTCTCTGAGCCTCTCCCCTACCTTTCGCCTTGGCCTCATTTCTCACAACCTCACCCCACCCCCCACTAGCATCAAAGAAGACCTATACTGCCCCTCTCAACCCTCCACCTTTACCTCCTCCTTCCCACAGCAATATCCCCTCTCTTTCTCATCTTTCTCATTTCACCCTTCTCTTCTCTAAGCTCTCCTCCAAATACAAGAGTTGAGCTCTTTGTAAGTCAACTATTGCGACTCCAGTTGCATTACAAGAGTTGAGCCTCTTTGTAAGTCAACTATTGCAACTCAGTTGCAATGCAATTCAACTTCAACTACAAGGTTCCCAACATCCTTTTAGCTTATGGAAATGCTTTAAGGTTTTCATTTCATAGAAGAATACAACAATTTGAGGGGTGATTAGTGCAACCACTGATTTTGCTCTTCCTTGTCTAAAGATAATCAACTGAAAATCACCACTCAAGATGAGAAAAGGTTGTAGTTTTCCAAATATCAGACAGATCTAACTCAGTTATTAAAAAAAAAAATCACAAGCAGAAATATTTAACATAAATCCTTCAAGTAATGAAACATTATTACATTCTAAAGCAAAATTTAACACTACTTGTTAGTTTATCAGAAAACAAGTTAATGGCCAGTCCTAAAAAGATACAAAGTTATGAAACCAAGAGGACTTTAAAAAAAATGAAAACACTAGGATTCATTTGTGCTTCATATTTTCAAAAATAATAAGATAAAAAAGATATTTGTTAGTCAAAATCATGGACAGAAATACAATGAGAAAGAAATGATGTCTCTTCAGAGTCATATGCCCCCTGAAAGACAAATTGAACCAATAGGAGGTAGATGAGGAACAGTAATTTAGTGATAAAACTATGTTTGGCGTCCACACAAATACATACAAATGGTTATTTGATGATACATATGCTGAAGTTCAATAATGGCTTGCTACATACAAAAGCATAGGAAATCAACCTAAGTGATCAAGTTAAGATTTACGTAACCACAAGATGCCAGTCAGTTGAGTTGATAAAGTCACTGGGTTTTGATTACTAGTGACCAGGGCTTTCTCTCACCCTAGTTCCCGAAGAAGAAGAAAAAGAAGACATAATCAACCACATCATAAAAAGGTCTATGCAGATGGATAACATAGACACCAGTTTGGAACACTAGTTTGTCAACTAGTGTTCATGCTAGTGAACAGATTTAAGCAAGTCTTCAACTTTGATTTTTTAAATGATTAACCATATTTCAACATTAGAACTTAGAAGCTTATCGATGCAATAAACATGAACTTGATTTAGGGAGGTGAAAGTAGAAGACCAAGTGAATATAGTAAGAAATGTGCAACGAGACTTTTATATTTCAAATATATAAAAAAAAAGAAAGATGTAGGTTAAAGAAAACAAGCAAAAGGTCAAAGTTACTTTCACTTACTGCCCATGGCAAGCTCCCAGATTGATCGATCACCCTCGGCCCATTAGATGAATGACTAGTGATTCCCTCAAAATTTCACATGGTAAGACAACATTAGCTTGAGCCAACTTATCCAAGCAAAGTAGCCTATATTGCAGCAGATATATATAGAACTTTTATTACACAAAGACTCTGTCCATATGGCAAAAGCTTTGTCATTGACAAATGGTAGAGAAGGCTCATAATATTCGCATGATTCACAGCAAACACTATCTCAGCTGATGCCCTCCCCCAGTATATATATATATATATATATAGGTGTGAGATAATATTTATTTCTTTGTGAACTAAGTAGATAATAACACACAAATGCAAGTCTTATCAGAACAGGTACACTTTTATTTGCATCATACACTCCAAACAATACATAAGTACATACATACACTCGTTATTTCCTTCCTAATAAATCCAGGAAAAATGACTAAGATACAGGTGGAAGTTGAATTAACAGAACTTACAGGCTTATAACAGAAGTTTTTCTGCAGCCATTTCCACACCTGACGTAGGAATAAATGGAGAGAGTGGAGGTAGATACCCCAAGTTTCAGTCGCAAATCACTAGGTTCCCAAGCCTTCTTCATCAAAGCACCTCAGATCACTCATGACATCCAAATTCTTCCATCCAGACGCCAAGATGATAAATTAACCACCATTTTCATTGACAGTTATTCGATCAAACCAAACTCCAACGATGCTACTAAAATTCGTAGAAGCCTTTCTTGATGAGCACACTGGGTGCCTTCGAGGAAGAAGAGAAGACTGATAAAGCTTTCAGTATCCTACATTCTCCAGGGCAGAACAGGACATAGTAAAGCTCCTTGTCTTTCCACTGAGCAAGGCAGCAATCGTTCTGATTCCAAGCTCTTTTCTCTTCTAATCAGTCTTGTTAACTTGTTGAGCAACGTAGGGAACCAAAACCAATTCACAAACCCTAATTCTCCACTCCTCCTCGAACAAACCCTTCACAAACAAAGAAAGAAAAAGAAAGCAAGACAGAAGGCGAACTACTTCATCCAATTCCACATGCTTCGACGTTTCTTCACCCGATCTTAAACCTAACAACAATAAGAATCCTAAAACTTTAATCCTAAACCTAGGAACCAGAAACGATTAGCGAGACTCGTCCTCTCTCCTCCCCGCGGCGGCCGCAGTTGTCGGCGCCCCCGACAAGGATGCAAGGAGGTTGAGGTGTCCCTGGGCAATAGGCAAGTAGTTCCCCACCCTAGCGGCCGAGGCCTCCCCGACCGGCTGGGCGGCGGCAAACCGACCCGGCGGCACGACAATCTCCGGCGCAGCGAAGCTCCACAGCTGCCCGAAGTCTGGCCTGGCTGGCACTGCCCAGAAGCCCCCGGCCGGCCCGATGACCGGTCCGCCGGCGGAGTCGTCCTTGTCGACGGAGTCGTCGTCGGAACGGAGGCGCTTCCCGAGGATGAAGGGAGTGGGGGCCGCCGGGGGAGGAGGTGGTGGGAGCCCTTGTGGTCGGCGGCGGCGGCGGAGGAGGAGGTGGAGGGGGAGGAGAGGGAGTGAGCGGCGGCGGAGCGGGAGGCGGAGGAGGAGGAGAAGGAGGCGGGTGTGGTGCCAGTGCCGGTGGCGGCTATGATGGACGGTTCGGCCTGGCGGAGGAGCCACTCGATGGTCTGGCCGTCGGACTTGTGCCCGAGCTCGCGGGTCAACTGGAAGACGCGCGCGGCGCAGACGATCGGCATGCGGATCCGCCGCCCGCGCCCGTCCACCTTGCTGTGCCGGTCCTTCGACGGCGGCTTCTTGACGGCCAGCGCCGTGCCGTTTGCCCCTGCCGCGCCTGCCGCCACAACCTGCTGCTGCCCGGCCCCGCTCGGGGCCTGCCCGCCGTTAGTACTCCCGTCGGGCGTCGTCATCGCAATGGAATAAGCTTAGAATAATCCTGGAATAACAAGCGAAGACGAGACAGAGATAGGATAGAGTAACGGAGCCAAGAGAGATGGGGAGAGAGAGAGAGAGAGAGAGAGAGTAGAGGTTTGGGGTGGGGGGTGGGGGGGACTAATGATTGAGCGGCAGGAGCCGGTGGAGACAGAGGGCGAGGGCACATGGGAGGGTGGGGCCAGCTCTTCTACACCGTGACCGCGATATTAGTAAGCGAGAGGGAAAGGAGAAGTCGGTGTGGTTTCGATCGATTGGCATCGGTTTTGGGATGGAATTGCCGGGATACCACCGGAGAGGAGCAAGGCGAGGCCTCCCTGGTTCCATCGCCTCCCGTCCCGGACCCAAAGGGTTCACGGTGTTGGCTCAAATCCTGCACGTTTGATTTTTGGAGCACGGTTAGAATATTTTATATATTATTAAAAAATCACCAAGTATGTTTATATTTTTTTTTTGTAAATTAGATTTGTTTTCCCCTTCTGGCAAGACTATTCTTTATAACAAAATTAATCTAAACTATTCGATTATTTGAATTATGCATAAATTTTATGATTTGGTGATGAGTTATTCATAGATAGGTTCGATGATATTCATAGTACTAATGTTTCTAGTAATTATATATATATATATATACACACACACAAGAGAAAGGCATCATGATCTTGAAAAATTAATGTATCCTTGATTGAAGATCAAATAGATAAATAGAGAATGACCATACCAAAACAATCCTTGATTGAAGGAGTTGTTAAGATTTGTCAAAAAAAATATGATTTGCATTGCTTCTCAAGTGACATGTTCATAGAAAAGACTTGAAAGAGATTTGAGAAGCTCTTTAAAATTTTCAAGCAATGGTTGGGGACCTTCAAGATTATTATTGATTTTGGATTAGTAGTTATGGAATCAACTTTGAGGATAATTTCATCAAAAATCATCTTCAAGAATAATTTCATTAAAAAATCTCACACCCATCACTGATCTAATATTTCTTCACATATATGACTCAATATTTATGGCAAAGCTTGCAAATACCTTCTTTTATGCATATGCCAATGCTCTTCCTTCAATATTAATGGCAACTTTTAAAGCTTCAAGTTAGTTTGCCTTGCAAAATTTTTAGTTCCCATTCATGCCTTAGGGGCTTAACTATTGGGTTAAACTCTGTAATTAGCAATCAAATATTTTAAGTTGAATTACATATATTTGTAAAAGTTTGAGGAAAGTTAATTATATAGCATGGATGGATATCCCACCCTTTAACCAATAAATAAATAGAAGATGCTCCTACTCCATGCATCTATAATTTGTGGTTGATTAACATTTTTAATATTTATAAATAATATTGATTTACTTTGGATCCAATACAAGTAAGGCTCTAATTCAACATTCAAACCAATAATAATATTTTAAAAACGTGCCATTGAAAATTGAAGCTCTCCAATTTAACTTCAAAATATAAAAAATCCTGACCTTTGCTAACAAAGGTTAAACTTAGCTAAAAAACCACTTTTTTAAACGATATATAAAGGATGTGGAACCAAAACATCCCATCATCCACTCTAAAGTTCTTAATTAGTTTAGATTGCAGCATAAATAAATGACAGCCTTTAATTGCCTGATTGAATTATATATTGATTTATTCAAGAATAAAACAGTAGTTGTTAGTCGTTATCATAGCAAAAACAGCAGGTGAGAGTATCCAATCACGTTGACATTTTGAGCCTAAATTGGCAAATAATAATTACAATCTTATCATTAAGACCAAAATAGCGATAATTTTTTCAAAAATCATTCATTCATTTGTTTTTTTTTTTTTTTTAATTGATGAGGAAGATACGCTTTTTGTTTAGCTTTTTTATGTTTTAAGAGCGGTTGCTTTCTAATGTTTTGTTAGATGAATCCAATTAAAGTTGATCAAATAATTAATGTATCTCGTAGCGTAATATTTTAAAATAAAAGATTAAATTGTAACAAAATAAATTTTAAGCGAAAGTTTGAGGGTTTTAAAAATATATATATTTTTTAGCCCAAATGAATTCAGAATTCATTCAAAATAAAAAGCAGTCGCTTATAAATAAATGAGGAGGTAATTAAAATACATGCAGAGAGCTCGGAGGCGCACAGCAGAGGATCCCACTTTGTTGGCCGGAGCCCGGTCGGTGTCCGCTAGGAGGAGGAAGGAAGGCATGGCCAACGAGGTGGGCGTCTGGGCCCGGGGGCCCGCGGCCGCATGTGGCTCGCATGCTGCGAAAAGGAAACGACTTGGGGGTCTATCCTATCCTTAGCGGATAGAATCAGATTGGGGGGGGTGCTGTTGAGCTCACAGTTCACTGGCCAGAGGTCAGTGACAGGAGGCTTGCTATTGGTGGTGGTTGTTGCGCTGGAGACGTTAAAATGCTTGCTTCTTATTCTCTATTTTATTTTATTTTATACTTTTTTTTTTTTTAAGGATAGAGAAGGGATATGTGTCTCTTTCTACGGGAGAAGGGATGCCTATCCGGGATATTTTACTTCCTAAGTCCAAAATTTGTAATGAGGTTAAAATCTTATGAGATAAGGACGTTCAAGACCCCAACTCTAATGACGAAAGTGTCCGTGAAAGAATTGCTGGTTTTGCGTTTATTATCCGAGGACCTCATGGTGACTTATTGGCAGTAGAGATTTGGTACTCTCAACTCATCTGTCCCCATGACTGAGTTTCATGCGACTTGAGCGGGTATTTCTTATGCTGCTCGGTTTCTTCATGCTCAGAGACTTTGTATTGAGGACGACTTCATGTCGGTCATTTCTTGGATTCAGATGCAGAATTGCCCTTCTGCTCATACTAATCCGATTTTATTGGACATTTGGGCTATTCTGCGGGAGATTGATTGCGTCCAGACCCGTCATATATATCGCGGAAGCCAACTCGGCGACGGATTGGATTGCTGCTTCAGTGGCTCAGCTTTTTGGTCCATGAATTTTGATGCCGGATGACCATTATCCTGCTCCTTTACAATAAATTTTATAGTCTAATCTATCTGGGATCGTCCGTTTGTATAATAATTAAAAAAAAAAAAAAAAAAAAAAAAAAAAAAAAAAAAAAAAAAAACTCTCGCCTTGATCGGATGTGAGGGAGGGGGGGGGGGGGGTGGTGGTGTGTGTGATCGCTGAGCAAGCGCCCATGTCATGGGACTCACAGTCAATCATCATTAAAATTATGTTTATGTGTATATATAAGTAATAAATAAGTATATATATATATATATGTACGTACGTACTTTTTTTTTTTTTTTTCTTTGTAAGATATGTAACTAAAATGTCACTCTCTTTGAGCCTGAAAAAAAATCTTTTCGACACAACCACAGAGGTGACAGTGACAGTGACGGTGACGATCAACTACTTCAAGGTTTTATTGATATTAATAAAACATTTTTACTGATAGATGTGACCATAAAATTTAATCAATAAATAATCATAAATATATGTTATATAAAGAAAGCCATATCTTTTTTTGTTGGAGTCTAGATCATTGCATTTTTTTCCCCTTAAATATAGTATTTAATCGTTTGAAGAGAAAAGGATCGACAACAAACTCAGATGCATTCGTATGTAGGCTAAGTACATGGAAGTAATTTTCGATCTCATGACATCTTTATCAAGATTTTGTCTTCCAAAAGCTTTCAATTCTGGTGTGATTATTGTCCATATGGTGACGATCAACTACTTAAAGGCCTTGTAGTAAGATATTTTAATTGACTAATGTAACCATGAAATCAAATCAACTAATAGTCTTGAAAAGAAATTATGTAGGGTCGCATTTTTCTCGTTAAAGATGGGATCATCGCATTTTTTCTTTTAAATGTAGTATTTGAACGTAAGAAGACACGAGGATTAACGACAAACTTATCTAAGATATATTCACGTATACACTAAGTGCATCGAAGTAATTTTCAGTCCCACAACATTCTTACGAAGATTCTCTCTCAAAAGCTTTCAATTCTGATGTGATTATTTGGCACTTTTTTGAACACATGTCCATATGGTGGCGATCAACTACTTAAAAGGTCTTAGTGGCATTAGCAAGATATTTTTATTGGCCAATGTGACCATGAAATCAAATCAATTAATAGTCATAAAAAGATATTATATAGAATTAAATTTTTCTCGTTGAAGATGAGAACATCGTATTTTTTTCTTTAAATGCGGTATCTGTCCCACAATATCCTTGTGAGGATTCTATCTTCCAAAATCTTTCAATTCTGATGTGATTATTTGGCACTCTTTTAAACACATTGGAGGGAGCCAAATCTAGGTCCATGGCACTATAGAAGTGAAAACTTGCCCTCTAGTTAACCATTTTCAATAAGACAGAATGTGATCTTGTGGTGGATACTTAGAGCTAGAGAAGTGTGGAAATAACATTTGTAATGCCAGTAGTTTGTTTACCATGCTTGCGTTGATAAACTATCTCACACTTCATGACCAACCACATATTCATCTAGATGAAGAAGAAATTTTCAGAAATAAGAAAATGATTTCTGAAAATTTCACTCAAAAATTAGAGAAACGAACATCGGATCTTTTCAAGAACCTGCAGAGAGAAGGATGGTGAATAGTCTACTTACAGTGCCAATCTGATGGCTTTTTTATTAAAGGAATGGAAGCATATTTTAAGCATTTTCGAAGCAAGTTCATGGAGGTTAAATTCTACTGGCCGGATTGCACCTCCATTGCTTTCTCCAAGTAAAGCAGAGATTTAAGTTTCTTTTAGAATTCTTTCTCCCAAAAAAAAAATAAAAGTATCTTTTAGAATTCTGTAATGCGCGGACCCTCTCTTTTAAAGTTATCTCAACTTTTTAACTAAAATGATTAAAGTGTCTTTTTCTGCTTTATTCTTCTAAAGAAGAAGTAAATTCCCTTTACTCGTCAATCTTCCTTATATGTTGTACCCCTGTCTGTCCAAACGCTTGCTAAAAATTTATGAACAAAATTGCCATCTCATTAAAAATTAACCATCGTTATTTGCAAATTTAACAATGAATAAATATTTGGAAAATAAAACAATATGGGTTACTTATAATGGCCACTGTAACTTGTTATGATGAGGTCAACAAGGATGATAAACAACAATAATAAAATAACAGTATCATTTGGTTATGTCACAATTCACATAGCATAATATACAATTCCAAACTGACATAAATTAATATTTAAATTTAAAAGAATGAATTTACTTTAATGGATTTATAGCAAAGCTGCCATATAATTATAAAACATCAATATTTAATATTTTTACATATACAGCATAATAGGGGACACTCTGAAACCTCTGAAAAGCTAATTCTAGAAGATCAAACCATAATGCAAGGTTCAAACCTTGGAGTGGGTTCAAACTTCAAACTTCTTCAGTGCCTACCACTAAATGCAGTGGAAAAATCATTATGATTTAAAGGTTTTGTCGACCTTTGATAGCCTGATTTCATTTGGAAAAAAAAAAAAGCTTCACCACACTACTCCATCCTCTAATTCAAACATCAAAAGATAGACACATGACACTTATCTATCACTAATAGAGTGGTGCAAGGAAGCATCACTCTTCCAAAAAAGAGCAGAACTGACTCCCTTTGGCTGGTAGGTGAGCAATTTATTTCACCACACCACAGATTACAGAAAGGTCTTATCACCAAACAGCTGGTCCCTTTGTAGCGCAGTGCACAGCACAAAGAGTGGCATCTTCTATAATTCAAGCCATGAGACCAGGGCAATACTAGCAATGCTTGAATAATTAGTGACCCCTTTTATCTTCTCATTTTGATCCAAAAATTAAAGCTTGTTGTGCCCACCAAGTCCACCACGTCGTTGTCCAAAATTTTAATGTATTCGCTGTAGTCCTCCCATTGGTGACGTATCTGATCAAAGTTAAGGCCAGGAGAGAGGTAAATAAAAGTAGGCTGATGGGGTCCTCCTTGTAGTGCGTGGACCCTTGAATGCAGTATGATTTTAAGCATAGGACAACGACACCTCATGATCTTTTAATTATAGCAAAATAGAAATCTACGCATATAAACGTATGGGCACGCTTGCTTGTTTGCATTCATTCGTGTGAACAGACTCTACTTGCATGCAGCGTGGAGTGTATGTTTCTCCTTGTTGATGTGGACCTTAAATCAAGCACAGAAGAAGCCAATCCCTCAAGAGATGTCCAACAGTAACTACATAGTTGTAAGCTAGCTCTCAAGAGGACACTGGATATCTAGAAGAACATTTTTAAACTAACAAGCAATCCACACACAGGAGCTGGCAAAATAATGCTCATAAGAATTTCTCTCCAATCACAAGCCATGTCCACTGTAATCTGCTAAACAGTACATGTATTGCAAGATGGTTGATGATTATTGGACAGAGACATGTACATCCCTTCTATTTGATCACCTAACTTTCTGTAATCCATGAACGGTTGGTTCAAATATTGAATGGAAATGGTACATACCAAGGTTCACCGCATCGAGCATTAATACTGAGCTAATACGCTTCGATATGATATGTATCATATCAAGTAGGTAGTGTAGCAGTTAGATGGATTGAGAGGCTCCATCTATTTATGTCATGGTACTAAATCAAATCAGATGATTCAGTTTAGTACAGTTTAGTGCATCGGTATGACAGCGATATGGATGTTCTGGAATGATACAGATCTTATACAAGTTTGAAATAATGAATCAT
This sequence comes from Calamus simplicifolius, assembly GCA_900491605.1. Taxonomy (NCBI): domain Eukaryota; kingdom Viridiplantae; phylum Streptophyta; class Magnoliopsida; order Arecales; family Arecaceae; genus Calamus; species Calamus simplicifolius. The sequence goes on along the minus strand of UESW01003954.1, from coordinate 987,665 downwards.
ATCAGTTTCGCACCATTATGATTAGGTGGATGGGTGTGTGTGTATATATATATATTTTGTTGAGGTGCAGTGTTTATTAAAGAATTTTTGCATGATTTTAAAAATAAATTAGAATTACTCAAACAAATTTCAAAGATGCATTTTGTATGCGATATGATCATCAAACATGTCTGCCATGAGCTTTGCTTGTCCCAGCTAGTCATACCTAATTGCTTAACAACCCAACGTTGTTGATTCAAATAATGAATTGTAAATTTTGATATATTATAACATGGATGGATCTCCTTTTTCTTCTCCTTTTTTTTAAAAAAAAAATGTTATCACCATTTGTATTTGTCGGAAAGCTTATCATGGATTATAACATAACAAAAAGTCTTAACAGTGCTAATCATCCGTATCCCTTGAAACCAGATCATATCAATGGAAGAATAGTCCTAGTCCTCTCTTAATGATTTTGGAAGTTACTCCATTGGTTTCGAGAGATCCCAAATGTTTATAATCCCATCTTTAAGTGGAGAGTTACTCATGATTACACTCAAATTTTCCATCTTAGCTTGAGAAAGGAAGCCCCACCTAGGTGCCCATATTGGGGGGCAGGTCGTCAAAGATTTAAAGCTTCGTTAACAACAATGGCTGGGTGATAAAATTTTTAATCAACAGCAAAACAGGGGTCAAGTGGATGGACCCACGAAATCGCGTTGATGTGAACCGGATTCCAGCGCCTTGTTAGGTAGCACTTTGATAGGGCAATCGCTCACGTTACTCCATGATATGGTGCTCATATAAAATTTCCAGCCTCCAAACCATACAAACGCTTGGAATTCTCCAAAACTCTTGAGCATCCTGATTTCCTCCAGACTAAATGACAAGTGAAGAGATGAATGAATGACTGATTAAATTTATGATCTTGATGCTAGTCTTTTAACGATCTGCATTGATTTTTTTCATTTAGCTGGGTTCTCTTTATCTCGTCTACTTCTCTCGAACGAACGTTAATCATAGGGAACAACTCTGGCACTTTCAGGCACACGGGAGGTGATGTCCTGATTATTTTATTATGCCATTCACACGCATTTGGCTTATTGTAATGGGGTTGCCCTGTTGCCCATATAAATTATTCCATTTCAAGACAACTATGCATTATTAAAGTTGGATTGCTTCATAAACTATGCATTATGATATGTCCCAATAGCGTCATTCCCGGACAATCGATTTGAAAATATATTTATATATATATATTTGGCACTGATGTTATTTTATTGGATTTGGATTGCAGAAGGTTCCTTAATTCAAATCATGGAAGAGTATAATATAATATAAAAATGATGAAGACTCCTTTTAGTTGATTGTCATCTCCATGGAAGAAAATAAGTATGCGTGTTTTTGGATCCGAAAATGGAGTGATATGTGTTGGATGGAGACAATAGGGTCGGTATCCATTGATTGAGGGACCTTTCAACTAGAACCACCGGAATTAAGTAATCCAGCAATCAAACACAGGATAAGCCGACCTCCCTAAATTTTCCTCTTTCCACTTGACTAGCATGTTGAACGTACCACCAGCCACACAGAAACGAAACGAAAACTGGTTGGAATCACCATCACACCAACCATATATTGTACTGCGTTGGCCCTATCACATAATAATAATAATATTATTTGCAGCTGGGAAATGGCGGAAAGAAATTGCTCTCTGTGAATGAATTTGACTGCACACCAGGAGGACTTCGAAAGCTCGTAGGATTCATCACCGCATGCCAGGAGGACTTGGAAAGCTTGTAGGATTCACCACTGTCAACCAATCATTATGCTGACAAACATATAGTACGTCTTAAATATATTCGTTTTACCATAAATTTTTTCTCTACCTTTTTTTTAACCTTTTTTCCCTTCATATATTCTTGGACCTCGATCATTTAATGTTTCGAAATATAGAACATCGGACATTCTTCTGTTCAATAATTTTTTTGCCGCACACCTTGCGATAATAAAAATTTTCCCACAAAATTTCAAATATTTCGTCGAAGGCTGTGACTAGCCTTGGCAAACCCAAAACTGTCAGTTTAAAAGAAATCAAATGTCCAGTGCTCTATGATTATTTCTCCCAGATTGAAAAGAAAATAAATAGAAAAACAAACAGAGAGAAAATAGGTTAAGATGGGATTCTATCCCAATCGCAATTGTACATCGCCCAACCCGATTATTGCCATTTCTTCCACTTCTTAACAAAAGAGCAAGAGGATCAGTTGACAACATCAACGACTAGTTTGCGTGCCTTGAAAATAGACCACTTCATGCGCTTGTAGTAACCAGCTTGGAGTAGAGCCAGTGACAGTAGAAAGATCCATTTGAATCCCATCTATCAAAAAAGAAGAATGTATTAAACTTAATAGACTGGATATGGGTAAAAATTAAAATTTCAAAACATGATAATTGGACAAATCAAACTAACCAGTTTCCTCTCTTCCATCTCGGGCTCCGCTGCCCATGATAAAAATGTGACAACATCCTTACCCATCTGTGGTTAACAGCAACAGCAAAAAAACTCAGTTATTGTATCATTGCAACTTGAGCTACCAGGAAGGTAATAAATGAAATGCAGAGATGATAACTAATATAATAATAATAATAAAATACCTGGGCTTCAGTTGCAGGTGTTTCATCCTCATACTCAACAGCTCCATCAATAAGCATTTTGGGCATAGCTATTGCTCCTCCAGGAAAGTATGGGTTGTAGTGTAGCCCCTCTCGAATCTGTGCTTCCAATTAAGAGATAACCCAACAGGTTAAATAACAAAGAGTTAAAAAAATAAAATAAAAGTCGTGTGCATATTCAGAAATTCATATGGTAATCGGGCAAAAAGGAATGCAAACTTTCTCCATAATTTACACAATAATTCAGAAATTCATGATGGCTGATCTCATAATTTACACAACATACTGTACATAGCAAAAATACTACAATAACTTTCTCCGTGAGCATTAACAAGCATAATCAGGACGCATGGTAATCCATAATGGGGTCGATTCAGAACAGACCGCGCGCTTCATAAGATTCTTTCTGATTTCTACTAAACATTAAAAGCAAGGTTGAAACAACATGAATGGTAAGAAGCATAATTAAACCGTGATTCAAACAAACTTGCGAGAATAGAAATATCAAATCAGGGCATTAAAAAGTTTCACTTGCTAACAATCAAAAGCTTATAAATATTATGCCCAAAGAACCCTTGCTTGATTTATTAATATAATTTTATTTCCATATAAGCCCACTAGATATTTCTTTTTTGGTTAACAAAGCTCATGAGATATCTTAATATAAGTTATTTGACCCAGAAATAATAACTTAGGCTTATTGAACTCAATTTTTCTTTGCGGGAAGAGATTTTGGAAGGAAACAAATTACTAAAAAAGGTAGAAGAGACAACTCTTGATCATGGCTCCAAAACAACTAAATCTTTTTACTCTTGATAGCTGAAAATTTAAACAAGATTTCTGGTTTGATGTTTTGGAAGTTCATTGATGATAAATTGGTCATCTTAAAACTTCTAAAAAACAATCGACTTAAAAACAGAGAACCTAATAGCTTTATAATGTAAAACAATTACTCAGATCTGGATCTTACAATCCAAAGTATTGTATAATCCACAATTTGGATCCCACAATCCAAAACGCGATCTTGCGATCCATACTGATCCCCATCCAGAGATCTGATCTGGATCATTAAGGGACATTTTCATATGGACCATTTGATCTGGATCGTAAGATCCTGACAATAATGGTGCACTCTTCCTGTCTTAGCATTCTTTGCATGTATTTTGGGGAGACATGCCATTAAATGAATTCCTCACTGTGCTCTCTTTGTACAATTGGAAGGATGCTCAGCATCTGATAACAAAACCTATCTCCATTTGTAAGAGGTAATGGAAAAAATCTTTAGAAAATGGAATTAATGTTCAGAAGTGCTTCTCACAAGGTCAATTGCTACGCAAGCAGGAGACATTTATGCCAAAAGGTATATGGTGATAAGAAGAAAAATCCAAGTACGAAGCAAAGAAACAACAAATCTTCTAAAAGAAAATCATTAGATAAAAAGGAATTAAACAAAAATATGTAAGCTGTTTCAAAATCATTCAAGACCTCTTTTCTGAAGACATGCTCAAAGTTTGAAGTGGAAAGAAACATCAATGAAACCTTGACCATGCTTAATGCTTTATTAGTTAAAACAAGGATAAATTATTTGGCTATTAGTTAAAACAAGGATAAACTATTAGTTGACAATAAATAAATTCAGAATTTAGGATTATGTCAACAGGAGCCAAAATTTACCATTCAGCAGCAGTTTGGGAATAATTCAGAAGAATGCCAGAGATCATGAAAGGAAAGAATGATGAAAGAGGATATAAAACTACTTGAATTTTAAAAAGAAAGACTTCATAATTATTTGAAAAGTAGTTGAGAAAAATGCGAGTCGTTTGTAAAACTTTGCCAGAAAATCAAAACTCATGGAGCTAAAATATCATTCTTGCCAAACTCCTTGACGGGTTACATTAACTAATCATTTCAGCAAGCATCTAGCCAAGCTTGTATGTATACATGCAACCAAATACCATATTTTATTGCTACTAAAAATACTACAATAAATGTGCTTACACCAACACAAGTTGCAGCCACACAAACATGTGTACATGCACAAGAATGCACACAGTACAGACAACTGAAGGTATTAAACTTATAAGGAAAAGAAGATTTATGTGCACAATATAAGTAAACTTAATAAAATAATATGTGAAATAATTTCTTGAGCATCAGAGTCAGGAATGCTACTTGTTGTAAGTTCAGAAGGGAAACAACTCAAATGACTGAATCAGCATGCAAAGCATGGCTGCTTAATATATGACAGCTACTCATGCAAAACAAGAAAAGTAGATTATGAAACAAATCACAAAGATGAAACATATTTTATATGACACGCATATAACTCTGTTTATCTGTCATGTTTTACATGTAATATGAGCCTGTATAATGAAAAAAATGTGTAATATAAGTTCAAAACATAAGATTACCGAAACACCAGCAGGAGGATCACGGTAGCCGGTAAGAAGGGCAAACACATAGTTCTGGCCATCATGACGTGCCTGGAGAGAAAGGAGTAGGAGGACAACAAGATTAATGTTAGTAGCTTGCAAAGCAAAAGATACAGATAATCAGAATTCACTCTTAGTGGTATTACCTTAGTGATCAGGCTCAGGTCTGGTGGATATGCTCCACCATTTGCATACCTAGCTGCTTGTTCATTTGCATATGGCTGAGGAAAGCGATCGCTTAGTTTACCTGGACGAGTGAACATCTCACCTTCATCGTTAGGACCGTCAACCACCTCAATTTCAGCAGCCATAGCCTTTGTCTCTTCTTCAGTGTAAGCCACACCAACCAGATCTCGATATGAAATTAGAGACATTGAATGACAAGAAGCACAAACTTGTTGATAAACTTGGTGACCGCGCCGGATTCTGTTCACAATTCACATACTTGTATAGTTACAATAATTAACATGCTAAAAGACAGGATTATCTAGGGGAATGTTTGCTCTCATAGGCTACAAACTATTACAATATCTTATAGTCATTTTGTAAGGGTCTTCTTTAAAATCATAGATTGATGGTAGACCAATAAATCTCCTCAACTATTAAAATATAATAATAACAGTGTCCTTGAGTACATAATCTGAGAGTAAGCAATTTATATAGAATTACAACAGTTTAAGGAAACATGTGGATAAATGTGGTGATAGCCTTACGATGCATGATCATAAGAACTAAGAATGCCTTTGTGAGGCCATGGATAGCTTGGGGCTGAAAGGCCATGCTCAGCTTCATCAGCAGATGCTATGGTAGCAAAGCTTAAAATACCAGATACGCCAACCCCAAGTACTGCTAATGCCCTTAGCGACTTCATGCCAGCAGATCCAACAGCCTCCTCTTGCTGCAACCGAAATGATGAAAGCAAAGGTGGAACCTGCTTACAAAATTTGGCAAATAATAAAAGCCATAAACAATTATTTTTTTCCCAACAAAAAGTGAAAGAAAATAGGCAACAACCATTGTATAACGAAACATATGCTAAACATTAGAAGATTCAAATAAAACAAATTCTACCATCAAAGAAATCATATATCATCTTCAACTCTACAGAATCTTTCAGATATGAGTCAACTGTACAAAACTTTAAGTAGCAATTTTCTGACATGCAGATCCTCTCATTTGGTGCTCTTGCAAGCTATGAAGCGCGGATACTTCCCTAGAGGCTAGAGTTTACTGTACACTGATACAATTTTGATATGGCCCAATGCATGTTGGATGCCCTCATAGGCATCCATTAATATTTCAAAAAGAAATGATACTAGATATAGCAACCATTTGACCCAGATACTTCTTTCATACATCACAGATAGTTTTAAAGGCTCTCAACTTAAAGGTGAAGTCAGGTTGAGTAGGTTGGACACCAAATCCACAAAATCTTAAAGTAAACAAGGTCCCCTTTGCCTTTCATCATAGTGCCACAGCTGAGATAGAAAAGAGTCTACTAAAAGAGGGTGGAGCAGATCTAGAACTTAGAATGTTTCTATATATGTGAGTTGAAGTTAGAAAAGAGTCAACTAAAACACACAAAAACTGATGCATCTTTCCATGTAGTCAATATGTCTGAGTTGAATTATTTAATCATTGATGCATCCTAATTATATCCATATATTCTTTTTTTCCAGATTAATTGTATTGGCATGACCATATAGTGTCGTGTTGTTATTTCATATTTATTTCCATGCTCCATAGCCAGCAACCTAATCAATTGGCCACTTGTATGCTGGTCTCATTTTATGAGAAAAATTGATCAGAATCATGTTCCATCTATCCTCAGCAAGGATTCAAGTCCTGATGGGATGATTGGGTGTCCAACTGTCTTGAGTATTAGGATCAGACATCTAACATGCTTAGTGCAAGGATGCAACGTGTCCTTTTCCTCCAACTCACAAGATCCAAATACTTGATCCTTGGTATTATCATAGCTCTATTATACTGATTCCAAATTAGCTCTTCATCTTTTTTCCCAAAACGTGACATAAATTGACTTCCACAAATATCTTAAAAGCAAAGTTTGCAATTTTTATCAGAATATTTCTTTCTATTATTAATTTAAGCTTTATGTTCCAAAATTATTAGAACATATCCAGAACACAATACCATAAAAGATATCAAAACTTTAGTTGGCAACAAGTCTCAGACAAGGACACAGGTTAGCTATCAGCTCAATTTTGATGGTCCACACCCATGACCACCAATTGATCAAGTTGGATATCAGGACAAGTCTACAGATTCTCAAAATCAAAATGGTACGCCATGCTATGCAGTATGCACAGAATCTCAAATTCCAGCCCAAAAATGTTGGGTCTGACCCTCTTATCCTTAGTTCATATGGTTAAAGTTAACGTCAATGATTCAATGCATCTCTTGTCGGTGCTTCTAGGACTACAAACAAATCAAGCTGCTCATGAAGAGCTCAGGCTTGACTCAGTAACCAGTTCAGCAGCCTCATTATAAGTTAGAAAAATCAGCCATTGTCAAGTTATACTTTTGGGTTCACCTTACAGACAATTCAAGATTGAGAATCTACCAACTTGCATAAAGCTTGGGCTTTGAGCAAGAATCAGCGTGCCTCACAAACAAAATATGAACAGTTATAGTAGAACTTTGTTTTATCACAATTTTGAACTCAAAGAACCTCTTCATATGGTTGAGACAAGCTGCCCAACACAGCTTTTTCATAACCCTAGTTGCTCTGTAACACCTAATCACCTCAATCATGATTTAGGAGTAATGAGGAAAACAATGGAAAAGTTGATAATTGAATAGCTTTAAAGAAAGTATTCTTTAACGTATAATATACAAAACAAATGGAGAACGCCTCAATGTACCGCCTCAAGTGTCACTGCTAGTTATAATGTTGGACTATGGAAAAGTGTATATTTAAAAAAGATCCCTGGGACTACATTCCTTCTGACACTCCATGAGTACATTTCTATGTCTCCAGGCCCAACCTTGGTACCGTGGCACTTAATCTCTTACAGTCTCATATAGAACCATGCCCCGTGATATGGTACGGATTAAATTCTTTTATTAACAAAGGCCGCAGCAGCAGCAGCAGATTTACTATTTTAGACTGAGAGGAAAAAAGAAAAATAAATTGAGACATGGCTAAATCATCGACAATTTGCAAACTTTTCCCCTCCAAAAAAAAAGAAAGAAATTGTTAAGGCTTTGTTTGAATCATTGGAGGGGAAGGAAGGAGAGAGTAAAAAGAAGGAAAAGGGTGGAAGGGGAAGGAAGGGAAAGGAAGGGTTGTTCTTTCTCTCTTGTTTGGATGAAGGGGGAGAAAAGAAGGAAAAAAGTTATGTGACAATTATATCACTTTAGAATAAGAATAAACGAGGAGAATGAAAGAATGAAGAATAGAAAATAAAGGATATTTAGTCTTCCAATAAAGTATGACTTAAACTTTTTCTACTCTTTATAGGATTGTTTGGATAGGAGGGAAGGGAGGGGAAGAAAAAGAAAAAAAAAGAGAAAGGTCATAAATTACCTTGTTTGGGAGGAGGGTGAAAGAAAGAGGGAACGGAATGAGAGTAACTGATTTCCCTTCTTTCCCCCTCAGGTTACTCCCATTCCCTCTCTTTTTTTTCACCATCTTTCCAAAACAAGGTAACTTATGACCCTTCTTCTCTTTTCCTTCTCCTCCCTCCATTCCCTCCCATCCAAACAGACCCCTATGTTTGGATGTTTGAAGGGAAGGAAGGGGAGAGTAAAAAGAAGGAAATGAATGAAAGGGGAAGAAGGGAAAGGAAGGATTGTTCTCTTTTTTGTTTGGAAAGGATGAAGGGAAAGGAAGGGTTGTTCTCTTTTTTCTTTGTTTGGATAGAGGGAGGGAAAGGAAGGAAAAGAATTTTGTGACAATTATACCCCTCCAGAATAGGGAATGAATCATGAGAATGAAAGAATAAAGAATAGAAAATGATGGGATATTTTGGTCTTCCACAAAATATGATTTAAACATTTTTTCCTCCCCCAGCTTACCCCCGATTTAGGGGTTAACAAATTTACACTCGTTGAAGATAAAAGAAGGGGAACCGGTTACTTCCATTCCGTTCCCCCGATTAGGGTCTGTTTGGATGGAAGGGAATGTAGGGACATTCCCTTCCCTCATTAGGGTTTGTTTGGTCATAAGTCACTTTATTTGAACCCGGTTCCCCTTTCTTTTACAAGTGTAAATCTGTTACCCCCAAATCGGGGGTAAACTAAGAGAGGAAAAAATGTTTAAGTCATACTTTTGTAGAAGACCAAAATATCCCTTCATTTTCTATTCTTCGTTTCATTTCCTATTCTGGAGGGATATAATTGTCACAAAATTCTTTTCCTTCCTTTCCCTCCCTTTTATCCAAAAAAAAACAACCCTCCCTTTTCCAATCCTTTCTTTCCTTCCTTTCCTTTCCATTTCTTTCCTTCTTTTTACTCTTTTCTTCTTTCTCCTCCAAACATTGAAGATCTTTAAAACTCATTGAGATCTTTGGAGGAAAAGGAAGAGAGAGTAAAAAGAAGAAAAGAAATGGAAGGAAAAGGAAGGAGAAGGAATGGTTGCTTCTTCTCTTGTTTAAAAAAAATAAAAAGGAAAGAAGGGTAATATCAATTATCTTATTTGGAAAAGAGAAAAAAAGAAGGGAAAGAATTATATGATAATTATATCCCTTAAAAAAAATAAAATGTAAGAATGAAAGAATAAAAAAATAAAAAAAAAAAAATATTTTGGTCTTTCAAAATAATAAATTTTAAAAAGGGAAACCTCTCAAATAAGATAACTTATGATTCTCAAATAACATAACTTATGATCTTTCCTCTTCTTTTCCTTTCTCTCCCATCCAAACAGACCCTAAAGAAAATGCAACTTAGAAGCTGGAAGATGACATCAATTGCAAAAATTCAATCGGGCATCATGTAAATGCATGAGACCAAATATTCCCCGTCAATATGCATCCAATCGCCAAACCTATTCTAACATAACATATCGGGAAATTTGAACATATTTTCTTTCAGTAAAACAAACTTACCGATGATTGGAATTGAAATCTCTTCCTTAGAAGCTGGGTAATGCTTCTTCCAGCAGCCATCGAATCCACTCTTCACCAAAAATATTTCAAATTTCAGACCAAAATGAAAAGAAACAGAAGATTAGACGACTAAAAAAAACCATTTGCCCGCAAAAGAGTTCGTAAAAAATCATGGAAGTTCAAACTCGCTACAGATCCAAATACAATCCAAGGCATATAAGATCTACGTGGAAAAGTGGTAGTGAGGCAGAGGAGGGCGAGGGGATCTCGCCGGTAAGGGTAAGTGTTTCGGAGGAAGACACGGTGCGACTAGGGTTAGGATTAGGGATGAAGGAGAAAAGACGGCAGGGTACCAGAGACATAGGAGGGCGGGGAGAGTAGGGCTTAGAGCGTACCAGAGGCGATCCGAGCGCCGGCGAGGGATATCAGAGCTCCGGGACGGAGATCGGATTGCTGGAGGGGAACAAGGGGCGGCTCTTCGCCGACGAGAAGATATGGGAGATGTGGAAGCACTGGCTGCGGAGCGGTATGGAGGAAAAAAAAATAAAAAAAAAAAAAAAATAACACCTCCACGAGGGGTGAAGCGGGATGCGATGCACGGAAGACTTTAAAAGTCGCGTTTGAAAGATGAACTCGGGAGAGGCTTGCGGCGGGCGCTCGCCGACGTGGCTCGTTCAGCACGACTCTCCAACTCTGACGTGCATTCATTCTACTGAACACGAGTTAGCAAAGCGACACGTCAAAGTTTGTATACCATTTAGCACACACGTAGAGTGGTTTAGAAAAAAAAAAAAAAAAAAAAGTAAATGTATAGCTTTTTCTTTTCCAAAAAAAATAAAAATTTTGATTTGAATCTCCAAATCAACAATAGACAGCCATTTAATTCAAAAACACAAGCTAACATTCCAAAACAACAATAGACAAAAAGAAGACCCACCGAAGAATCAATTAAAAAAAATAATGAACAAAAAAGGATGATTGAAATCAAATTCATAACCAAAAGTCTAAAATCTTTCAATTTTTTTGGATAAATAAATAGGCTAATAGGCCTGAATATCATAATGAGCTTTGAAAGCTTATTACCTTCTTCTTGCATGTGAATCAGAAATTGTAAGGATATTTAATCCCACATCGAAAAAATCAAAAAGAAATGTTCATTTATATGAAAACCTCTTGAAGCTTAAGTTCCTTAGGTCACCATAAGTGAAGCCCTTGAGGGCCCGCGCATGTGTGAAGGGCGCTTTGTACTTCGCAAGGAGCTTGAGGGGCTTTTAATTTTCCTAGATCATGAGGATCCGACGATGAAAACTGATTGGATTAAGATAAGGGGCTGAGATCAATTGATCGTTGATCATCGATCAGAATCAGACTGATCGTTGATCGATCGGATGAAGGGTCAAGATGCGGTGATCAAATCACGATCACGATCGCGATCCAACAGCTCATACCGTCGGCTGACTGGTCAATTATTGACCGTTAGCGATAGACGCCCATCCGAGATAAGATATCGCTCCGATCAAGTCGTTATGATAAATCAACGTTTCGATCATGAAAAGGCATATCAAAACCGACTTATCCGACCGTTGAGATGGCTTATCTGATCGTAGAAATGACCTTTCGGATCATGGAAAGGCTTATCAGATCACGTGATCTGAAGATCACGATGATTAATGGGCATATCAAGGATGATAAGCCCTTTACCCTCACATCCTTTGATCAAATCCGATCAAAGTAATTCAATTTAAATTAAATCCGTAGGGTTGCTTCTAAAGGGCACCTAAAATCTATAAATAGGATCCTAGACACTTGCATTTTCATTCAATCCAGATTCAATCCAAATCAATCCTAGTCTTTTTCTCTCTTACACATTTACATACTCTCCTAAGGGTAGTATAGCAATAGTGCATTAAAAAAAGAGAAGCATTCTTGGTTCGATATTTTTGATGAATTGTAGTGCTGCTTTCATCAAAAGAAGACTGTTGTATCCTGGAAGATAATCGTCACACTGACCATAAGCATCGTTGTGAAACGAAATTATCTTAAGAACATAGAGTATAACTCTAAACTCAGTCTTAACAATTAGATAGCCACTATCTACCACCAACATTTTTCACAGCACATGAATAATCTCCACGAATCAAAGAAAGGAAACCTTAAACAAAGAATATAGAAGAAAAGAACGATTTTTTCGCAAACAAAACAAAAACCACCCTCAAGCCCTAGTGACTCAAATCCCTGACATAAAATCTAAAAATCAAAACCTACAACCCTAATCCTAGGATTAAACAACATAACAACAAAAAAATCATTAAAAATAAGCCCTACATATCTTAATTAGGATGGGTTTGAAATAGAGAATAAGAAGGATATCCCATCTCTAAAAGTCATAACTATAAATGTTAAACATGAAAAAGATTATTCTGAGCACTTATCCAAAAATAGCATTTTGAGAATTAAATACTACCTTACCTTTTTCGTCCTCTTTCTCTTGCAAAAGCTGTAATCTTTAAACGAAGACGAACGAACCAATGCTAAGAGAGCCTTATTTATAGGCCCCTGGATGATCCAATGGCGGGGGTGCACCCTCCGTGATGTTAGGATGGACGGCGGAGATCTTCTCGCATTGTGTTTCTCAGTGGCCCAGCCAACAGCTGAGATCCAAAGTTCGGGCGTGATGCACGGAATGGTTTAGAAAAAAAAAAGTATGTGTATAGCTTTTTTCTTTTCCAAAAAAAATAAAATGTTTGATTTGAATCTAAATTGATGGTTTTGCTCAAGTATCTTGTTTCTTGTACTCAAATCATTATTATTTTTTAATTCATTTGATGGTAAAATAGTTATAGTTATATGATCTATATTTCCATAATTAAGTTTAAAAGTGATCAGACCGTAGCAATTCAAATAGCTTCGTGATGTATTTATTTATTATTTATTTTTGGTAACGTAGAAGTGACCATTTATTTTAATGAAAAATGTGTTCTATTTTTCATGTCCTGTTGTACTTATACAAATTTTATTTTTAGATATATCGAGTTTGACTTGTCCTAGATTAGTACAATTATTGTCTGTATAAAAAAAAAAAAAAAAAAAACATGCGTTCTATTTGATCAGTTGACTAAATTTATCTCATGTAAGTCCTACCATAAAAATATGAGCCTCTTTTTTAACTTTGAGCCTTTGAGGAGACTGCAAAGTTCTATTTCGTTAGATTTAAGGATTACAAACATATTGAACTGGGAGCAAAAGAAATATCCAGGCATAGCACATTGAAGAACTGTTATGTATTCAGAAAGGCTTCGGTTTAATAAGCCAGGTGATTCAAATCCTTTTGAAACAATCCAGAGGCAAGAAGAACATGCAGCAATCCTAGACTTTTAATGATGAACAATCTAACTTTCAAAAATGATACCATGTATCACTTGTCATTGACAAAATTCAGGAGACTAGAACTCACATCCCATCAATTGTAGAGAAAAAACATGGGCTTGAAAGGGGCCAATCCTCCTAATTGAGCTGACATAAAAGATGATTTGGGTCATTAAGTACCTTAAAAAAAAAAAAAAAAAAAGGTAATTTACAAACAGATTAGACCACTGTTGTAGATCCTAAAAGGGAGTCCAGGTATTCTTTCAGCCTAACCTTCGTAATTGCACCTTCCCTTGGACCATCTGGAACATCTTGACTATTCTTGAATGGTATCAAGGTTGGCAAGCCATAAACCTTGTAATATTCAATCAACAGGAGATTTGCATCATGATCTATCTTTATAACGTTTAATCTTCTGTCTTATTCCTGAATTACCAAAACTCCAGTCAGATGACTCCAGTGACACAACCAGGAGTAATATCACTCAGGATAAATAGCTATTGAGATGGTATTCATCTTCGAATCATCCTTGGAATCGATCAATCATTTATTCTTAAGATGTCCTTTTTCGAAGAAAGTATAATGATGTGGTCAGTCAACAGATTATGATATGGTCAGTCAACAAAGAGTAGGTTGAAACTATGGGCGGCCCTCCAGTCTGGTACGGGCCCCAAGCCCTGGGCGGTCCTCCAGTCTGGCACGGCCCCCAAGCCCTGGACGGCCCTCCAGTCTGGTGTGGCCCTCAAACCCTGGGCGGCCCTCAAGCTCTGGGCGGTCCCTAGCCCTGGGCGGCCCTCCAGTCTCTGGGCACCCCAAGCTCTGGGCGGCCCTCCAGTCTGGCGCGGCCCCCAAGCCCTGGACGGCCCTCCAGTATGGCGTGGCCTCCAAGCCCTAGGCGGCCCCCAAGCCCTGGGCGGCCCCTAGCCCTGGGCGGCCCTCCAGTGTGGGGCGGCCCCCAAGCCCTGAGCGGCCCTCCAGTCTGGCGCGGCCCCCAAGCCCTGGGTGGCCCCTAGCCCTGGGCGGCCCTCCGGTCTTGGGCGGCCAGCTCTGGACGGCCCCCAGCCCTAGGCGACCCCCAAGCTCTGGGAGGCCCTCCTGTCCTGGGCGGCCCTCCAGTCTGAGTGGCCCCAGCCCTGGGCGGCCCTCCAATCTGGCGCGGCCCCCAAGCTCTGGGCGGCCCCTAGCCCTGGTGGCTCCCAAGCCCTAGGCAGCCCCCTAGCCCTGGGTGGCCCTCCGGTCTGGGGCGACCCCCAAGCTAGGATGGCCTCTGAGCCCTAGACGGCCCCCGGCCCTCCTAAAAGGACCCTCATGGCTATACACCCAAAGCTCTTAAAGCTGCTTTCATATCATAAGCACTTAATACGACAAACTGTCGTATCTAGAACAAAGCTCGAAAATCGTCAAACATCATGACGCTTTAAATGACTTGAATAAGACAAATGCTAGAAAGTCACCATTTATCGAAAAACTCAAGTAAAGGAGACACTGATTACCTGTTTTAGAGCCGGATAACTTTTCACGAACTCTGACATTCCTTTGGGAAGACCAAAATCCATCATGAAGATTCCTAGCTTCTGGAGCAAGTTCTTTAACACCTCTGATGTTAGTCATCGAAGAATGACCACGTGGCGCACTTTATCAGTGGCTAAGCTTTTTATTTATGCACTAACTTTACCCGAAAAAGAAAGAAAATAAAAAAGAAAAATGACTCGATGCTGACGGCATCATGACAAAGAAAAGGAAAGAATATTTTTAGGACTCAATGGATATAAGAAGTGGGGGATTCATTGAAAGAGGGGGCTTTTCTTCTTTCACCAGAAATCTCAAACAAAAGTTCAAGGCTGTATACTTGGTCAACAGCAAGGTTTCAAAAGGAACCCTATTCGTAGGGACAATTGCGAGGTCTTTCTGGTGATTAAGCATCAACAGATTGGCGCGCCAAGTAGGGGGCAGCGACGTTGCAGTTTTCATTCCTCAAGCATGAGTACAAGATCTCCGGGAGAGAACCCTTCCAATTGGTCTGGGGGGCATCTTTCACCCTCTGATCATGTTGGAAAGACTCTTTGTTCAACCGAGCTAGCAAGGCCAAGCCCTCCAGCTTCTTCCTCACCACTACCAGTGTCAGCTACTCCCCATGACCCGTTGGCCACCCTCACACAACAAGTTTAAACTCTTGTTGGGATGGTTCAGCAACTGCAGGAGCAACATTGCAGAGGAGCCCGGCAACGGCTCGAACCGCCTCTGCAGTCCAGATCGGCTACTCCCATTAGCCGGTAGTCTACCCGAGGGAGATCCCCTCCAACGAGGCCTCTCCACCCCTGCGCCTCAGTTGGGCTTCATCCTCAAGGTTCTCAGGGTGGCTCGCACTCTCTCACCCATTCCTCGGGTAGCCCACCCGTCAGGTGGCAGCAGGGAAAGGAGCCTTATACGGAGAACCGCCGGTGGTGTCGTCGATCCTTGTCCTATTCCCCTGAGCCAGCCGGGGGAAATATGACTGATCAGATGGAGAGGCGCCTCGATGAACAAGACTGGAGGCTAGAGGAGCTTAGCCAGAGAATCAACAATCAGCCGGGGTCAGACTACAACACCCGCCCTCCTCTTACTCGGCGAATTATGGAGGAACCCATTCCATGGAGGTTATGTTTCCCCCAACTAGACCCTTATGATGGCACTACTGATCCCTTGGATCACCTGGAAAGCTACAAGGCTATTATGCAAGTCTAAGGGGCAACTGATGCTCTCTTATGCATCGCCTTCCCAGCCACTTTCCAAAAGGCCGCCCGTGCTTGGTATTCTCGTCTGCCTCCATGCAGTATTGATTCCTTCCGACAATTAGAAAGATCTTTCTTGGCTCATTTGATGCTTGTCGAAAGATTCCTCGAGTGGCAGACAGCTTGTTCTCTGTGCAGCAGTAGGAGGGGGAGTCTCTGAAAGACTTTATAACCCGATTCAAGGTGGCAGCTATGGAAGTTTATCATCTTGACGATGCTGTGGCTACTCTAGCCTTGAAGCGGGGGCTCCGTCCCTCCCACTTCACTTATTCTCTAGACAAGAGACCTCCTTGTTCTTATGCTGATCTTTAAGTCATGCGCAAAAGTACATCAGTGCCAACGAGGCTGATTCGTCTCGGAGGGGCGCCGAATGAAGGACTGGTAAAAGGCCAGTCCGCCCGGAGTTGAGTGGGCCTCCCCCCAAGAAGTCCGAGCCCTTGCGCTATCCGGCTGATCGCCACAAGAGCCTCACCCCCAAAGAAGATCATCTTACACCCCTCGCGCCCCGAGCTCATATCCTTATGGAAATTGAAAACAAGCCTTATCTGCGGCATCCACCTCCATTAAAGAAAGGCGCCGCGCGTGATAGAAGCCGCTATTGTCGTTTCCATAGAGATTACGGCCACGACATTGAGGAATGTCGTAATCTGAAGCAGGCCATTGAGGAGCTCATCCAAAGGGGATATCTTGGGCAGTACATTCAGAAGAAGGAAGCTCCGCATGTACCAGCTTTGATGGGACCCCCTCCAGCTCAGGCCAACATTGATAACGCCCCAACGGAGCGGATGGTGGGTATGATTTCCCGTGGAGGAGCATCATCCTCTAAGAGGTCAAGAGGAGAGGGAGAGATAGAAATGTAATCCCTTTTAAGGGAAATATAGCGGGGGTAGTGTTGTAAAAGATGATAGCGTCGTTGTTTCTATGATGGTTGCTAAGCACCTGTAAGGAGGATCTTAATTGATAGCGGAAGCTCTGCCAACGTACTTATGATGCATTTCTTCAAATGGATTTATCTCCTGGCTCTCTTCGACCTATAGCTGCTCCTCTAGTCGGCTTCACAGGAGATTCTATACGAGTGGAGGGCGAGGTTACCCTACCTGCGACGGTGGGTCACCACCGCGCCAGAGCACGGTGATGTTGGATTTCCTGGTGGTCTGGGTACCCCTGACATACAATGTCATTCTTGGCCGGCCTGGATTGAATATGCTAGATGTAGTTATATCCACTAAACGTCTACTGGTGCAATTCCCTACAAACCAAGGAATTGGCGAGATGCATGGGGAGGTGAACTCAGTTAGGCCTTGTTATCATCTAGCTCCCAGTCCTCAGGCGGTTGCGATTCCCCCTGTCACTGAGTCATTCGATCCCAGGGAGACCGAGTGGAGGGGAGAGCCGATGGAGCGTTTGATATCTTGCCCCCTGGAAGATGACTCAACCAAGATTGTGTAAATCGGCGAACTCCTCTCCCCCGAAGCTCAGAGTCAACTTCTCGCCTTCTTGCGGGCGAATACAGATATCTTTGCTTGGAAAGTGACGGATATAGTCGAGATCCCCCCGGAAGTGATCACTCACCAGCTTAATATCAACCCGAGATGCCGTCGATCCACCAGAAAAAAAGGAGTTTCACCCCTGAACGGCAAAGAACCATAGACGAAGAAGTGGATAAATTGCTTATGGTCGGTCATATTCGAGAGGCTCATATCCTGACTGGCTAGCCAATGTGGTCATGGTCCGGAAAGCCAGTGGAGGGTGGAGAATCTGTTGGGAATTGTATCCTAAAGCCAATCATTTGATGATTGTGCTGATGTAAATTGTATATAAATTGATATATTAATAAAAGTTATTTGGCAGTTTATTCATTACAAGAACATCTTCTTAATACTCCTGAAAGTAATGAAGCCCTTAGGATCTTCCTCACGATAAAGGAGGATTTATCTTAGAAGGTCCTTAAAAGAGTTCGCGACCAAATGATATACTATGACAGGGCCATAGTACTATCAATTATAGGACGTTGTATATCATATTTGTTGGTTATCCTCTTAACCAAGGAGTGTAGAGACACTGGTATGACATACAGGTGAAAGTGTAGGAGTACATTTCACCGAACGTGACTCATTTCCGGATACTCTACTGTCAAGAGTTAATCCGAGAAGATATAGGTATAAGTATCCTTCAGACCTGAAGATCACAACCAGTGGCTTACAAGCAACTCATTGTACTTAGGTGCCGGACCACCTGGATTTCTAATCCAGCTACGAAAGGTTACTGGGTGCAGTCAAGTACTTGTGGTAGTCAGTTGTGGATCAAGATGGAATTTGACCTATCCCATTAAAAGGAGAAATGCTTGTGTTTCAATTTAGCAAGACCTTGGCCAAGGCACTTCATGTGAAAGTCACATGATCACTAAAGTTGAAATCACTTTATGGATTTGCTATTTAGAGTTGACAGGCTCTTAAGCCATCCTTAGCATTTGTGGTCAAGAGGATGAATTATACGGTAACTGTTTCTTAGGGTTCTTGGAGTTTGCTCGGCAACTCTTCGACCTATCCGGACGTCGGGTTCCATTGCTAGATGGGCACATCGATTAGTATAGAAAGTTGTTTCTATGCTACCGGCTTAGGTTCGAACCTAGAGAGTCACACGCATAGAAGTTTCCTAGGATGATCTATTTGCTGATCAACGATTGAGAATCGTATATGATTTAATTAATCAATTTGATTGATTGAATTATCTCAATTGGGTTAAGTACAATTGAATAAGATTCAATTTGGTTTAAGTCTATTAGAAGGACAAGTCAATTTCAAATATTGATTTGAAATTAGACTTGATTTGAATTTAAATAGATTCAGGACTAGCCAAATTTGATTTGGGCTTGGACCATGATCTATGTGGGTTAAGTCAAATAAATTCAGATCAGAACCCAAACCTCTCGAATATGGATCTCATATGATGAGATGGCTAAAATCTCATCTCATGAGATAGAATTTAATGCATGACATTTATTTACCGAACGTCGATTTATCCCTCGTCTCTTTGGTTTTCTCCGAACGACGAAACTAAACCAAACGCCGCGACTCCTTGTTTTCTCTGAACGTCGGAATTAAACCAAGCGCCGCGCCTTCGGCGTCTCTTCGCTTTTGCCAAACGACGGATTCTTAAATGTCAGAATTAAATGTCAAGGCTAAATCTAGACTATAAATAGAGGGCATTCCCTCACCAGAGAACACAGAACAAAAAATAGAACAATAATACACGATTTGTCATGGATTGTAATTCTAAATTGTCGTGGATTGTAATTCTAAAATGTTAGAATAGAAAATCCTGGTGATTCTGGTGTTAGCGGAAGCCTGGTGGATCTTGGAGGAAGATTCAAGTGAGAGGATTCAAGATCAGCAAAGCTATTTTTCCGCGAGCTAGCACTCCCGAAAATCTGATCATTCGGGGCTTCGCGTGGACGATACTAGAGGCCGGACGATTGAACGGCTGCAGAGCAATAAGGATTTACCTACTGTTCTTAAGGTAAGTGATTTGATCCCTAGATCTTAAGGCAGGCTTCAAGATAATAGTGTGACTAGTCATCTTGAAGATCAAGATATGATCTTGATGTTTTTATATGCATATTTTAGATCAAACGACCCTGAATATATAGGCAAAGATATGATCTTGATGCATATTAGATAGATTAATATGTAATCTTTTAATTTCGCAATGATAATAGTTATCAATTTAAAAATATGCATGCCTCGGAGACTATTTCTCCTTACAAATGGTATCAGAGCCATGGTTTCGTTAATGATCTAATTTATTGCATGTAAATTAATATTCTCATTAATTATGTAATTATGGCTAAAACTTATCACAAGGCCATATGGTCACAGTGGATTGAAAATCTGAATTACCCATTCAATGAGGTATTCTGTGACATATTGCCGTGCGATTGTTTTATCGTTGATGCTTTGTTTAAAGAAAATTTAAATTGTGCTTTGGCATCAAAACACACACTCTCAAAAGATATTTTATATTTGATACATATTGATGTTGTATAAAACCATAATATTTGCATGTTTAGTATAAAAACATAGATATGATATATGATGGCATGATGTCTATGTTATAAAACATACAAATATTTATGAGAGTTTATTTGAATGTCAAATATTAGTTCATAATTTTTTTTTAGATATGATCTAAATATAGAATTATGAGTAGTAACATTATGCTTGATTGAAATATATGACATGTTAACATGAAATATATTTAATCATTTGGGTTAGCTAAATCGGGTCCATAAAGGGTTAGACTCTAAGGTTTAAATCAACTGGACTAAAAGAGTATTTGTTCAAATCTAATTAGATTAGGTTAAGAATGCTCTAAATCAAACAATAGTTGTAGTTGATCAAGTCCTTCTCTTTGATTAAACCAAATGGAAGTAGATTAGGCTCCGTGGTTGAGCATGAATCTATTAGATGGTCAAATCAGAATTGGTTAACCATATGATGTCAAGGTGGATGGCAAGTTGCTCTAGGATCAACGATCGAATGGTTTTTAATTGGGAGCTACTCGTATTGATGCGTCTTTAACGAGTTAATGGCATATCCCTCCCATCGATCTCTCTCACCTGGTCATTGTGGTGAACCATTTATGATTCAGATCATTTACCTGATTCGGGTTGACCCATGCCTGTAAGGATATCAGTATGACTGATTTAGGTGCCACTTAACCTGACTTAATCTTGTTTCATTCTACCGATTTCATAGATTCAGTGGGAGAACTTGATTAGTCAATTTATCTTCATATTATTAAAATCCTCTAAAATTATTAGGTCCTTAAAATGAAATAGTTATATGATAACTAGATCATAGCCTCCCATTAAGGTGGGTGATAATGAGTCCGATGTCTTGATAATCATTGGAGGCACTCCATGCCTGGTGCTTGTCAACCATCGGAATTATCATTCATTATATGATAAGTCAGCGTAACTATTAAATAAACAGTCAGGTGAGCCGAGCTTCACTCGGGCTTGGTTGTCTATTGATAGGTTACACTGATTATATCATTTAATGGTTGGACCTAACCAGAACTTTCAGTGGAGGCACTTCATGCCTGCTGAAGAGGTACATGGGGCAAAACTGAACACTAAGAATTGTTTGGGAAATAATTGGTTTTGAACCTACTCTTAGATGCATATGGGTTAGCCAAGCTTCACTTGGGCCTGTATGTAGTTTATGTAGATCTTAGTGCCCGCTAAAGAATTAAGAATAATCTTCGAATTGGGGTGTAGAGGCTGCCAATTTGAACAAAATAGTGGAGAATCTTTAGACTAAAGTCCAAGTCTTTAGACTGAATCAATTTATATACTAATAAACTTTAGTTTTTCCTTATGCAGAACATGGCCACTAATTTATCATTAAGGTCCCTATTGGATAGTGACAAGTTGAATGGTTCCAATTTCAATAGCTGGTTCAGAAAACTTAAGATCGTCCTTGAGCATGAGAGGATTCTATATATTCTGAATAATCCTGCACCAAAGATACCTGATGCAAACACCCAAAGTTCTGAGAGAGACACTTATCAGAAGTGGCTCAATGATAGAACTAGCGTGCGTTGTATCATGCTAGCAGCAATGAACGATGAATT
>UESW01003954.1:906875-965729 GCA_900491605.1 Calamus simplicifolius | reverse complement strand
TTCAGCAACTGCAGAGCAACATTCCAGAGGAGCCAGCAACGGCTCGAACCGCCTCTGCAGTCCAGATCGGCTACTCCCATTAGCCGGTAGTCTACCCGAGGGAGATCCCCTCCAACGAGGCCTCCTCCACCCCTGTGCCTCAGTTGGGCTTCATCCTCAAGGTTCTCAGGTGGCTCGCGCTCTCTCACCGTTCCTTGGGTAGCCCCTCGCCAGGCGGCGGCGGGAAAGGAGCCTTATACGGAGAACCGCCGGTGGCATCGTCAATCCTTGTCCTATTCCCCTGAGCCAGCCGGGGGAAATATGACTGATCAGATGGAGAGGTGCCTCGATGAACAAGACCGGAGGCTGGAGGAGCTTAGCAGAGAATCAACAATCAGCCGGGGTCAGACTACGACACCCGCCCTCCTCTTACTCAGCGAATTATGGAGGAACCCATTCCAAGGAGGTTCTATTTCCCCCAACTAGACCCTTATGATGGCATTACTGATCCCTTGGATCACCTGGAAAGCTACAAGGCTATTATGCAAGTCCAAGGGGCAACTGATGCTCTCTTATGCATCGCCTTCCTAGCCACTTTCCGAAAGGCCGCCCGTGCTTGGTATTCTCGTCTGCCTCCACGCAGTATTGATTCCTTCCGACAATTAGAAATATCTTTCTTGGCTCATTTTGATGCTTGTCGGAAGATTCCTCGAGTGACAGACATCTTATTCTCTATGCAGCAGCAGGAGGGGGAGTCTCTGTCTCTGAAAGACTTTATAACCCGATTCAAGGTGGCAGCTCTGGAAGTCTATCATCTTGACGATGCTGTGGCTACTCTAGCCTTGAAACGGGGGCTCCGTCCCTCCCACTTCACTTATTCTCTAGACAAGAGACCTCCTTGTTCTTATGCTGATCTTTTAAGTCGTGCGCAAAAGTATATCCACCGACGAGGCTGATTCATCTTGGAGGGGCGCCGAATGAAGGACTGGTAAGAGGCCAGCCCGTCCGGAGTTGAGCGGGCCTCCCCCCAAGAAGTCCAAGCCCTTGCACCGTTCGGCTGACCGCCGCAAGAGCCTCGCCCCCAGAGAAGATCATCTTACACCCCTCCTCGCGTCCCGGGCTCATATCCTTATGGAAATTGAAAATGAGCCTTATCTGCGGCATCCACCTCCATTGAAGAAAGGCGCCGCGCGTGATAGAAGCCGCTATTTCCGTTTCCATAGAGATTACGGCCACGACATGAGGAATGTCGTAATCTGAAGCAGGCCATTGAGGAGCTCATCCAAAGGGGATATCTTGGGCAGTACATTCAGAAGAAGGAGCTCCGCCTGTACCAGCTTTGATGGGACCCCCTCCAGCTCAGGCCAACATTGATAATGCCCCAACGAAGCGGATGGTGGGTATGATTTCCCGTGGAGGAGCATCATCCTCTAAGAGGCCAAGAGGAGAGGGAGAGCTAGAAAATATAATCCCTTTTAAGGGAAATATAGCGGGGGTAGTTGTAAAAGATGATAGCGTCGTTGTTTCTATGACGGTTGCTAAAGCACCCTGTAAGGAGGATCTTAATTGATAGCGGAAGCTCCGCCAACGTACTTACTTATGATGCATTTCTTCGAATGGATTTATCTCCTGACTCTCTTCGACCTATAGCTGCTCCTCTAGTCGGCTTCACAGGAGATTCTATACGAGTGGAGGGCGAGTTACCTACCTGCACGGTGGGGACCACCGCGCCAGAGCACGGATGTGGATTTCCTGGTGGTCCGGGTACCCCTGGCATATAATGCCATTCTTGGCCGGCCTGGATTGAATATGCTAGATGCAATTATATCCACTAAACATCTACTGGTGCAATTCCCTACCAACCAAGGAATTGGCGAGATGCATGGGGAGGTGAACTCGGTTAGGCCTTGTTATCATCTAGCTCCCAGTCCTCAGGCGGTTGCGATTCCCCCGGTCACTGAGTCATTCGATCCCAGGGAGACCGAGCGGAGGGGAGAGCCAATGGAGCGTTTGATATCTTGCCCCCTGGAAGATGACTCAACCAAGATCGTGCAAATCGGCAAACTCCTCTCCCCCAAAGCTCGGAGTCAGCTTCTCGCCTTCTTGCGGGCGAATGCAGATATCTTCGCTTGGAAAGTGACGGATATGGTCGAGATCCCCCCGGAAGTGATCACTCACCAGCTTAATATCAACCCGGGATGCTGGCCGATCCACCATAAAAAAAGGAGTTTCGCCCCCGAACGGCAAAGAACCATAGACGAAGAAGTGGATAAATTGCTTATGGCCGGTCATATTCGAGAGGCTCAATATCCTGACTGGCTAGCCAATGTGGTCATGGTCCGGAAAGCCAGTGGAGGGTGGAGAATCTGCATTGACTACACTGATCTTAACAAAGCCTGTCCCAAGACAGTTTTTCGTTGCCACGGATCGACCAGCTAGTAGATTCTACCTCCGGCTATGAACTTCTTAGCTTCATGGACGCCTTCTCGGGTACAACCAAATAAAAATGAACCCCTGGATGAAGAGCATACTTCTTTTATCACGAGAAGGGCATCTATTGTTACAAAGTAATGCCCTTTGGATTGAAGAATGCGGGAGCTACCTATCAAAGGCTGATGAATAAAGTTTTCAAAGATCAGCTTGGCCGCAATATGGAAGTGTATGTAGATGATATGCTGACAAAGAGCACATGTGCTACCAGCCATATTGCTGACCTGCAGGAGATCTTCTACAACCTCCGGCTCCATAGAATAAAGCTTAACCCGCAAATGTGCATTTGGGGTTACTGCAGGGAAATTCTTGGGTTTTCTGGTAACCGGCGGGGAATTGAAGCAAACCCGGAGAAGATTCAGGCCATTCTTGATATGAGGCGGCCAGCCTGCAAGAAGGAAGTACAGCAACTCACCGGAAGGATAGCAGCGTTGAGCCGATTTTTGTCAAGATAGCGGAGAGGTGTTTGCCTTCTTTAAAGTCCTACGTAAAGCGGACGGTTTTGAATGGACAGAAGACTGTCAGCGGGCTTTTGAAGAGCTTAAGGAATTCTTATCCACGCCACCCCTATTATCTAAACCTAGAAGAAGGAGAGAAGCTCTTCCTTTATCTCGCGGCTTCTTCGGAAGCCGTCAGCTCCGTTCTGGTGCGTATTGATGACCATGCTATTCAGAAACCTGTGTATTATACGAGTAAAGTACTTCATGGCACGGAGGAGAGGTATTCCAAACAGAGAAGGTCATTTTTGCCTTGGTTATCTCCGCCCGGCGACTCAGACCATACTTTCAGGCCCATCCTATAATTGTGCTCACCGACCAGCCTCTAGAGCCATTTTGTCCCGCCTGATACTTCTGGCCGATTGGCTAAGTGGGCCATTAAGCTAGGGGAGTTTGACCTATCCTTTCAGCCCCGAGCAGCCTTGAAATCCCAAGTCTTAGCTGACTTCCTAGTGGAATGCACTTGGTCCGAAAAACATCAAGAAATTCCCCAATTCTTTTAGATGTCAGCGAGGAGAATGATGAAGCATGGATCCTCCATGTCGATGGGGCCTCTAACTCCCAGGGGAGCGGGGCTGGTCTTATTCTCGCCAGTCCGGAGGGCGTGGTGTTGGAGTATGCTCTCCGCTTTCTCTTTGAAGCTACCAATAATCAAGCTGAATATGAAGCCTTGTTGGCCGGAATTAAACTAGCACATGGAATGGGAATCAAGCGCCTCCGAGCTTTCACCGACTCGCAGCTTATCTCTGCCCAAGTAGCTGGGGAGTACGAGGCTCGAGACCCTGTCATGTCCCAGTATCTAAGCAAGGTTAATCTATTAATCCCTTGCTAGATCACTTCACCATTAGTTACATCCCTAGAGGGGAGAATGCTAGGGCTGATATGTTGGCCCGACTTGCTACATCTGCAGATAGTGCCATGGGCAAAACTTATATTGAATATCTGGAGACACCTAGCATTGAAGCCGTGGAGGAAACTTTGCCAGTCGCACAGGAAGAAACATGGATGGACGCCTATATCCAATACTTGAGAAATGGCGCCCTCCCAGCCGATCGCGAGGAAGCCAAGCTGCTTAAACGGAGGGCCTCTAAGTTTGTATTGCTAGATGGCCAGCTCTACAGGAAATCCTTTTCCAGCCTCTTCTCAAATGCGTCGGCCCAGCAGACGCGAATTATATTCTTTGAGAAATTCATGAAGGCATATGCGGGAATCATCGGAGGCAGATCTCTGGCATGCAAAGCTCTCCGGCAAGGTATTATTGGCTGACCATGCAAGAAGACGCAACTGAACTAGTAAAAAGATGTGACCAATGTCAGCGGTACGCTTGTATTCAGCGGCAACCGGCTTCCAGTTGAGTCATCTTTTTGCTCCATGGCCCTTCGCTCAGTGGGGCATGGACATTCTCGGCCCTTTTCCTCCGGCATCGGGACAGCAAAAATTCTTGCTTGTCGCCATTGATTATTTTACTAAGTGGGTTGAGGTTAAGGCGCTCGCCAAGATCACTGAGGCCAAGGTTAAGGCCTTTTTCTGGAAATCCATCATCTGTCGATTCGGCATACCTCATACTCCTGTCACCGACAACGGCCGACAATTCGACAACGTCGCCTTCAGAACTTTTTGTGCCGATCTTGGCATTACTCATCGATTCGCCTCTGTAGGCCACCCGCAGTCTAATGGAGAGGCCGAGGTCATGAATCGTATGATATTACGAGGATTGAGAACCAGGCTAGATGCATCTAAAGGTAGATGGGTGGAAGAACTCCCGAGTGTACTCTGGGCATACCACACAACTCCCAGGACGCCAACAGGAGAGACGCCTTTCAGCCTGGTCTTCGGTTCCGAAGCTGTCATTCCAGTCGAGATCGGCCTTCCGAGATCGAGTGGAGTCATACGACGAAGCTGACAACCTCCCTAATTTAAGAGCCAGTCTCGACCTCATTGATGAAGCAAGGGACCAGGCTCAAGTTAAAATGGCAGCCTACCGGCAGCGGATAGCGAGATATTACAATACTCGCGTCCATCCAAAAGGCTTCCGTCAAGGAGACTTGGTCCTTAGAAGAGCCAAATATCCAAACCAGCGGAAGGGGGCAAATTGTCCCCGAATTGGGAAGGGCCCTACCGAGTCGCAGAAGTCCTTCACCGTGGAGCCTACCGACTTGAAGATTTAAATGGACGACCCCCTCGAACCTGGAACGCAGATAATCTCCGGCGATATTATCAGTAATGTAGTAAGTGTATTTACTCAAGAAATCAATAAATGTACATGTTTGGAGATTTTCTGTGTGCAGTTCTTGAAAGGACCTCGGCGGCCCCACGTCCTAAGGACACCCCCAGGTTGGTATCATTTACCCCTGAGGCGATTCAAGTCCTGATTTAGGCGGCCTCGAGTCAAACTCCGGGCCAGTACCGACTACCCCCGAGGCAGTTCTTGAAAGGACCTCGGCGGCCCCACGGTCCTAAGGACACCCCCAGGTTGGTATCATTACCCCTGAGGCGGTTCAAGTCCTGGATTTAGGCGGCCTCGAGTCGAACTCCTGGGCCGGTATCCGACTACCCCGAGGCAGTTCTTGAAAGGACCTCGGTGGCCCCACAGTCCTAAGGACACCCCCAGGTTGGTATCATTTACCCCTGAGGCAGTTCAAGTCCTGGATTTAGGCAGCCTCGAGTCGAACTCCTGGGCCGTACCCGACTACCCCCGAGGCAGTTCTTGAAAGGACCTCGGCGGCCGCACAGTCCTAAGGACACCCCCAGGTTGGTATCATTTACCCCCGAGATGGGTCAAGTCCTGGATTTAGGCGGCCTCGAGTCGAACTCCCGGGCCGGTACCCGACTACCCCCGAGGCAGTTCTTAAAAGGACCTTGGCGGCCCCATGGTCCTAAGGACACCCCCAGGTTGGTATCATGTACCCCTGAGGCGGTTCAAGTCCTGGATTTAGGCGGCCTCGAGTCGAACTCTGGGCCGGTATCCGACTACCCCCGAGGCAGTTCTTGAAAGGACCTCGGCGGCCCCACAGTCCTAAGGACACCCCCAGGTTGGTATCATTTACCCTTGAGGCGGTTCAAGTCCTGGATTTAGGCGGCCTCGAGTCGAACTCCCGGGCGGTATCCGACTACCCCCGAGGTAGTTCTTGAAAGGACTTCAGCGGCCCCACGGTCCTAAGGATGCCCCCAGGTTGGTATCATTTAAGGCGGTTCAAGTCCAGGATCTAAAGCGGGCTCAAGTTAGATTCCTAAAGTTAAACAACCTTACACCTCAGGCTACCCTCGTTGTCGGAATCATGGGACCTACGTTCTAAGATAAGGTGCCAATGAAGCAACCCTGAAATTTGAACCTAACGTCGACGTACGGGGTAAGCCTTAAGAGGCCGGGGGAATCGATGAGTCCCCTCCCTTCTTCTGTGCAATAATTAAAATTTGGTGGGCGATCGATTGAGATATCAAACAAACGAAAGAAAAAATTGACATTCATTCATTAAAAAGTCAAACCACCATAAAACCGTATAAAGTATCATTTAAAAGCCAACATTAACCAACCTACAAAAGAAGTCCGCTAAAGACAAAATCAAAGACGGAAAAAGAATCAACATTAACCACTCCTACTGATTTCCGGAGCGCCCATCTCCTGCGGTCGGCCCGGCGGTTGGCTCTTCAATCGCAATTGGTTCAGTGGCGGGTCCTCAACTATCATCGGTCTGTCGGCCGCATCTTCGACCTTAGCTTCGGAGGTTTCTTCATCATCTGCAGGTTGGAAGCACTCGCGGTTTTTTAGCTTGAAGTGCCGAGATAACCTCCTTTTGCATCTTTCAAAACCCTGGACGAAGGCATCCATGACGGCCTCGCGAAACTCCGAAGCAAAGTCAGGGGAACTCTTATATTCTTTGATGGCCTCCTGAGCCTGAGCTTTGGCCGCGGCCACCTCTCTTCAGCCTTCGTCTCTGCCATCGCCATTCTATCCAAAGCTTCTTTTGTCTCCTTCTCAGCCAGGACTAGTTTCTTAGCATCGCGGGCCGCAGCCTCTGCATTGTTGGCCCGGTTCTCGGTGTGTTCTAGCTTGAGAATGGCCTCTTTCATTTTCTCCTCAGTTGGCAACAGCCTTGCCCCGACTTCAGACAGTTTAGCATCCAGGGTCTGCAACTCCTTCTCGGCCCTCTCCCGCCATGCAGATTATCTTCCTGGGCAGCCTGAAGGTCATTTGATGCCTTCAATTCCCGGGCTTTTGCTTCCAACAGTTCCTTGTTCAAGCCCTCATTATGGGACTTGGCATTGATCAGATCCTCTCGAAGCACAAAAAGGTCATTGGACATCTGCACTAAACAGTCGGTGGACATGAGAATTCTGTACTTATAAAAAAAGAGAAAAAGAGGAAGACCGTGACCCTATCTGAAGCGCGACTGTAAACATTGTATCGAAGGTCTCCTCCAACGGCAAGCCCCTCATTTTGGCCTGAAATTTGGGCAGGATAGCAAGTTTGAGAACCGTTTCTGAAAACGGCTCTTATATGAAGCCCCTCGGCTAGGCACCCGTGAGGATTGGGATGGACTCCTTGAGACGTCCGAGGGAGCAGAGGCACCTGCCCCTTTTGGCGATTGCGGGCCCGGCGGGAAAGTCTCAACGAGCTCTTTACCCTGACGACCCCCCGGTATCTCTGGCGGGAGAGGAGACGATGACCAGTGGACTTGCCTGGGGAGGACCCCCGATCAGTATCCCAGCGGGAGGTTTCCCTCACCCTCGCCTTCCTCCACTAGTATTGCCTCGGGGAGATCCGCTGGGGGTTGGGTCGGGTGACCGGCTCTCTTCGACAGGGCCTCTTAGGCCCAGCCCCCGTGGCGCGCGGGCACTTCCCTCTCTCTTTCGGAGGCCCGTTATTATCGAGTCTTGGAAAATTTCATTGCTGCAGAGCAGGGAACCCAAGATTAATTAAAAAAGTGCCCAGGGTATGCCAAATGTGAAAGAAAGTGCATACTAAAACGCATGCTCACACGTATATTCAAATACAAAACGTCCAAGTGAAAAAGAAAGAGAAAAAATAATAATAATAATAATAATAATAATAACTCTTTAAGGCTCACCGGCGCTATGGGCAGCGACACCGGCATGAATATGATCCCTCGGAGGTTATCCTCCGATAACAGTTCCTTACTAGGAGGAACGATGGTGGACACCAAAACTTTAAATAGTTCCTGATCTCTCTCTTCAATGTTTGAGTTCTGATTAGAACTAGTATCAGGAACGCCCTAGTTTGTGTCCACCCCCTCTAGATGTGTATAAAAGAACCAGGACTTCCACCCTTTGATCTTGGAAGGGAGATTAAGCCTAAGGACTCTCTTAGGCCTAGACGCAAAACTCCACCACCCATCCCTTATAGGATTTCGGATCCTGTACAAAGCCCTAAACAAGGATAGCCGGGCAGAAGCCCCGTGGAAATGACAAAGTACCAAAAATGAAAAGATGATGCGGACGGAATTAAGGGCAAGCTGTGAAAGAGTAAGGCGGTATCTATTCAACAAATTTACAAAAAAGGGATGCAAAGGCAACCGTAGAACACATTTAAAAAATTCTTCATACAACGCCACCTTCCCCGGTTGCATAGAGGTAACCCTATCTTCGGGAGGGCGGTAGAAAGTCGAATGTTATTTGGGATCCCGAACCGAGCCCTAAGATTCCTAAGATCTTGAGATGTTGTGACTGAGGCAATCTCCATTGGACCGGCTGATTTGGAGGTGACTACCGGAAATGCTACCTCATGACTAGTGGATGAAGAAGAAACCCTAAGGGATTGGGGTAACGGTCGGACACTGGTCGCGGGGCTGGTTGATCCCCGCGGATGGTCACACCTCCAAGAGCCTGGCAACGCGCCTGAATGATCTCTTCATGGGAGGGTTCGATCATCGGACCTTTGCCTTTCCTATCTTGGTTGGGTTCCATGGGGAAGAAGAAGAGAGAGAGGAGTAGGCTAACCTGAATTCGAGAAGTGAAGACGCAGAAGGAGCAACGAAAATAAAAAGTAGAAAGGCCAAAGGACGAGCCCTTTTCAATATATTTTGAATATAACACCTGAGCACCACAAAGCCACACGGCGATGCTGGGTGGGACCGGCAGGTGAAAAGACGCTATCCTCTAGGGATATGCACCCTTTTTTTGAAACGTCACCTCTCGGATATAAAAATTAAATTGGAACTTTTCCACCCCTCCCCTTTGGCAAGTGTTGTGCGCCTAAGCACAAGGGGCAGGGGTGAGGGGGCATATGATGTGGTCAGTCAACAGATTATGATGTGGTCAATCAACATATGATGTGGTCAGTCAACAGAGAGTAGGTTGAAGCTCTGGTGGCCCTCCAGTCTGGCGTGGCCCCCAAGCCCTGGGTGGCCCTCCAGTCTGGCGGCCCCAAGCCTGGGTGGCCCTCCAGTCTGGCGGCCCCAAGCCCTGGGCGGCCCTCCAGCCTGGCGGCCCCCAAGCCCTGGGCAACCCCTAGCCCTGGGCAGCCCCAGTCTGGGGCAGCCCCCAAGCCCTGGGCGGCCCTCCAGTCTGGCACGGCCCCCCCAAGCCCTGGGCGGCCCTCCAGTCTGGCGGCCCCCAAGCTCTGGGCGGCCCAACCTGGGCGGCCCCAGTCTGGCGGCCCTCAAGCCCTGGCCGGCCCTCCAGTCTGGCGCGGCCCCTAAGCCCTGGGTGGCCCTCCAGCCTAGGCGGCCCTAGCCCTAGGCGATCCTCCAATTTTGGGTGGCCAAGCTCTGTACGGCCCCCAGCCCTAGACGACCCCCAAGCTCTGGACGGCCCTCCAGTCTGGCGGCCCTCTAGTCTGGGCAGCCCCAGCCCTGGGTGGCCCTCCAATCTGGCACGGCCCCCAAGCCCTAGGCGGCCCTAGCCCTGGCGGCCCCCAAGCCCTAAGCGGCCCCCTAGCCCTGGGCGGCCCTCCGGTCTAGGGCGGTCCCCAAGCTAGGATGGCCTCTGAGCCATAGGCGGCCCCCGGCCCTCCTAAAAGGACCCTCATGGCTATACACCCAGAGCTCTTAAAGCTTTCATATCATAAGCAATAAATTGTCGTGTTCAGAACAAAGCTCGAAAATCGTTAAACATCATGACGCTTTAAATGACTTGAATAAGACAAACGCTAGAAAGTCACCATTTATCGAAAAACTCAAGTAAAGGAGACACTGATCACCTATTTTAGAACCAGATAACTTTCCACGAACTCTGACATTCCTTGGGAAGACCAAAATCCATCATGAAGATTCCTAACTTCTGGAGCAAGTTCTTTAACACCTCTGATGTTAGTCATCGAAGAACGACTACGTGGCACTTTCATCAGTGGCTAAGCTTTTTATTTATGCACTAACTTTACCGGAAAAGAAAGAAAATAAAAAGAAAAATGACTCGATGCGACGGCATCATGACAAAGAAAAGGAAAGAATATTTTTAGGACTCAATGGAGATAAGAAGTGTGGGGATTCATCGAAAGAGGGGGCTTTTCTTCTTTCATCGGAAATCAAACAAAAGTTCAAGGATGTATACTTGGTCAACAGCAAGGTTTCAAAAGGAACCCTATTCGTAGGGAGAATTGCGAGGTCTTTCTGGTGATCAAGCATCAGCATATAGCATCCAATCAAAGTTTATCCAGGCATTGCAAGTGGACCATCAAATTTCCAAGGTTTTTGGCAGAAGGAACATCAAACCAGACTTTAAGCAAAGTTGGGAACAGTTTCTAGGTGTGTTACATCACCAATTATAGTCTGCATGCAATACTAGCTGTTATCCCAAAATTTGGGGAAGTAATCTTCCTCCAGTTTTGTCACGCCCTAGACCCAATGTGGGATATAGGATGGCAACCCGCCGCATGCCTGGCATACAAGGCGTCCTGTAACAATCCAATTTATTCAAGGAAGGATAATACCACTATGTCATTCAGAGTCAAATATTTTAGTACAAGCCATAATTATGAGTTTTGGGCTATATGCACATTATACATAAATCAATGGGTTACAACAAAATGTTGGATCTTAATTTCCTCTGATAGAACCTCCAACTACCCCAAATCCCATTCTTCAGTCTTATGGCTCTGAAAAACATTATGAGATTTATATGAGCTTACACTCAATAAGTAAGCCTACTATCATATAATATAATCATTTCATCATTTCAAGATATTATCAAATCATATTTTCATGTATAAAACTTTCAATTTCAAATACATTCATCATGTTATCAAAACATGTATGTCATCAGCTCAAATAATTTTGGAAGCTTAATTATACAATAAATGCCAAAATATGCAATGTAAACATACCCACTGTATTCATATTATTATTTTCTTATGTGTCCCATGGCCCTACAATACCCATATGGTGTATCACTCTTTAACGTTCCCTAAGAGGAAGGGTCTGGTACCAGCGTTATGCCATATATCATAATTAATCACAACACATCCTCTAGATGTGTGTGCGTTATGCCATATATCAATCACATCACATCCTCTAGATGTGTATCCTCCACATATCTCCCCTGTGGAGGTGGGTCCCGTATCTCTTGGCATTTCACATCGTTTCACATCATATGAGAACGCGGCGACACATATCATCATCATATTTGCATGTAGCACATCATGCATCATCATGAGCATACCTCATGTCACATATATAGTGGTTTGTACATTCATAGCATAAAATACATCAATAGTACCAGTATATTTTGCATAGCCAAAATAATCACATCATTCAATTTTTACACATTTATAATTTATTACTTTGCAAAATATTAGTAATCACATATAATTATAACAAATACCCAATTGTATACTCATGGTACTATTATCAAATTAAATAGCAAAATTTTATTTTATCTCATTTTTTAAATAATGCAATATATATCAATATACATTTAAATACATAATTTTTATATTCTAATAAATTATGAAAATTATAATAAATGGCTTACTTACCTTAGTATGCTAATCCCAAACTGTAAATCAGCTACATGGACATCTGGTTACCTACACATTAATTTCCACAATTAAATCTTTAAAATTGGAATAATAAAGCATCCCCTAAGGTCTACCCAGTCTAATCTTGGGCCCAACTTTGGACTCGAATATCTCCAATATATAAGCCCGAATGGGGAAAAAAATACCCCAAGAAATTAGAATCAACGCCGAGTCGGGCCATATTTTTATTTCCCCGTTCTTGGCCCAATACGGGGCCCAAAATGTAGCCCGAAAATGGCTCGTGAGTCGGCCTAACAGGGCCCTGAGGGGGCCGGCCCAGCCGGCCCGCTGAGCCGTCTCCTTCCTCCCGCCTCCCCTGTTTCACTCGAAACAGGAGGGGAGTCATGCCGGTAGCCAGGGCCGCCACTAGCCAATTTCTGGGCAGCCGGCCACCGATGATCGGGCCAAAGCCGGCCGCCGCCGCGGCCGCTCCCTTTCCCTCTCTTTCTCTCTCTAATTCTCTCTTTCTCTCTCGCACGATCCGTGGCACACGGCTTGTGCCAGTGGCACGGCCGGCCATCATGACCGGTCGAATCCTTACCGAACGATCGCCCACCGCTAGTGAGGGCCGATGGCTGCCGCTTAGGCCCGGCGAGGCGATGGGCGCTCCGTCGGGCCCGAACCAAGCTGTGAACCGGCTTGGTTCCGTGAAGAAGGGAGGCCGCCCCTCTCCTCATTCTCTCTGTCTCTCTCTCTCAATCCCTCTGCTTACCATGCGGCCGGCATGGGTGAGGGGGAATGGAGGTTGTGGAGAAGGAGGGGTGCTCCCCCCTCCTTAATCATGGCGAGGGGAGGGTTGTCCCCTCCCCTGTGCCCGTGTGAAGGGGGACGCGTCGGCGCCTCCCTTCCTCCATCAACAATGGCGGATCCTCACATGGTGAGGATCCAGGGGATCACATTCTCCCTCCTTATAAAAATTTCGGCCTCGAAATTGATGTACTTCATATAACATTTAGAATCCAAAGCTTTGATCATATGATTAATCTTCTTTCCATTTACATATGCTATGTTACAAATAATTGAGGATATTTCTCTTTATTTTCCTCCTTAAGCTCCCAAGTATCTTCCCTCTCAGAATGGTTACTCCACTGAACCTTGACATAGGGAATGCTACGCCGTCTTAAAACTTGATCCTTGCGGTCCACAATATGCACAGGATGCTCCTCATATATTAGATCCTTCCTTAACTGCATGGGCTCAAATTCTATCACATGACTAGGGTCAAAATGTACCTCCTCAATATGGCTACATGAAATACATTGTGTACCCCAGAGAGTGCCGGAGGTAATGCTATGCTATAAGCTACCTCCCCTACTTTGCTCAGAACTCAAATGACCCAATGTATCGTGGACTCAACTTACCTTTAATCCCAAATCTCATCACATTTTTGGTTGGTGATATCTTCAGAAGACAGATCTCCAACCTGAAATTCTAGCTCTCTTCTTCTTACATCAGCATAGCTCTTCTGTCGGCTCTGAGCTGTGCCGAGTCATCCCTTGATCAGTTGCACCTTCTCTACTGTCTGCCGAATCAGCTCAGGGCCCAATAATTTTCTCTCTCCAAATCATCCCAACATAAGGAAGATTTGCATTTCCTACCATACAAAGCCTCAAATGGAGCCATCTGGATACTGGCTTGGTAGCTGTTATTGTAAGCAAATTCCACTAAAGATAAGTGGTTGTCCCAAGCACCGCCCAAGTCCATCACACAGGCTCGCAACATGTCCTCCATGGTCTATATGGTTCTCTCAGACTGCCCATCTGTCTGGGGATAAAAGGTGTGCTGAAGCTCAATTTGGTCCCAGAGCTCTATGAAGACTCTTCCAGAATTGGGACACAAACCTAGTATCCCGATCTGATACAATAGATAGGAATACCATGAAGCCTCACAATTTGCTCAATATACATGATGACCAATCTCTCACTGGAGATCCCAACTCTGAATGGCAGGAAATGGGCTGACTTCGTCAATTGTCTATAATGACCCATATTGCATCATTGCTCCTAGGGGTCTTAGGCAGACCAGTCACGAAGTCCATAGTGATCTTCTCCCATTTCCATTGTAGAATCATCAGAGACTGAAGGGGTCGTAGGCCTTTGATGCTCAGCCTTCACTTGTTGACATACCAAACATTTGGCTACATACTGAGCAATCTCTCTCTTCATTCCCTTCTACCAAAAGTTTTCTTTTAGGTCTTTGTACATCTTGGTACCTCCTGGGTGCACCGTATAGGGAGAATAGTGGGCCTCCCTCAGAATCTCTGCCTTAGATCCTCCACATTTGGCACACAGAGCCTATCATCAAATTTCAGGGATCCATCCTCCATTATAGCAAATTCATTTTGAACCCCTGACTTCACAGCTTCTTTAATCCTTTGCAGGTCCAAGTCTTCTTTCTGGGAGGACTTGATCCTGTCTAACAGAGTTGGTTGGAGTACAAGTGCTGCCATAAGCCTATCGGACCGTTGTACTCGCAATTCAACCTCCAGCTTCTCAAGGCCCTCTGGATGTGAGGCTGAGAAGTGATCATAGAAGCTAACTTCGAGGAGGACTTCCTACTCAAAGCATCAGCTACCACATTGGCCTTCCCTGGGTGATAGTGCAGGTTTAGGTCATAATCTTTTAGTAGCTCCATCCACCTCCTTTGCCTTAAATTAACTCCTTCTGAGTGAAGATGTACTTCAGACTTTTGTGGTCTGTGTACACATCACATGCCTCTCCATATAGATAATGCCGCCAGATCATCAAGGCAAAAATCACAGAGGCCAACTCTAGGTATGAGTTGGATAATTTTGCTCGTATGGCTTTAGCTGTCTGGAGGCATAAGCTATCGCCTTCTCATTTTGCATCAGAACACATCCGATCCCTTCCGAGAAGCATCCGTATAGAGTGAATCCTCCAGATCCTGACGGAAGGGTAAGGACGGGGGCTGACACTAGGCGTTGTTTCAGCTCTTTGAAACTTCTCTCACACTCTCAATCCAGTCAAACTTCGCTTGCTTTTGGGTCAAGCGAGTCAGGGGTAGAGCAATGCGAGAAAAGCCCTCCACGAATCTGCGATAATATCCAGCCAGCCCCACGAAGCTTCTGACTTCAGATACATTGGAAGGTCGACTCCATTTGCAACTGCCTCAATCTTCTTTGGATCCACAGTTATGCCATTTTTAGATATTACATGACCCAAGAATGATACTTGGCTCAACCAGAAGTCACACTTCTGCAACTTGGCATAAAGCTTTTTCTCCCGAAGAGTTTGCAGAACAATCTTCAGGTGGTCCACATGCTCCTCCTGGCTTTTAGAATACACCAGGATGTCATCAATGAACACCACCACAAACTGGTCTAAGTATGGCTTAAAGATTATGTTCATCAAGTCCATGAATGCTGCCGGGGCATTAGTTAACCCAAACGGCATCACCAAGAACTCGTAGTGGCCATACCTAGTCCTGAATGCGTCTTAGGCACATCTCCAGCCTTGACCTTGAGTTGATGGTATCCTGACCGAAGATCAATCTTCGAGAATACCCGAGCTCCTTGGAGTTGATCGAATAGATCATCGATCCTCGGCAAGGGATACTTGTTCCGCTGTTACCTTATTGATTTCTCGGTAATCAATGCAGAGCCGAAGACTTCCATCTTCTTTTTGACAAATAATACTGGAGCACCCCAAGGAGAGACACTCGGTCTGATAAATCCCCGATCTAGGAGCTCCTGCAATTGGCCTTCAGCTCTTTTAGCTCAGCTGGGCCATGCGATAAGGGGCCTTGGATATAGGTCCAGTGCCAGGGACCAAATCAATGGTGAACTCAACTTCTCGGTCTGGAGGCAATTCGGTCAAATCATCCGGGAAGACGTCAGGAAACTCCATAGCCACTGGAATATCCTCCAACTTCACCTCTTCCTGCTGAAGGTCCTTGACCACAGCAAGAAACCCTTGGCCACCTTTCTTCAAATATTTGGCAGCCTGCAGTGCTGATACAAACACTGAGGCCAGGTGTTCCTGGCTTCCAGTAAAACTGAATTCAGGCTGATTAGGGATTTTGAAGATCACCATTTTCCTGAAACAGTCTACGAAGCATGATAGGAGGCCAACCAGTCCATCCCAAGGATAACATCAAAGGACTTTAGTGGAAGGACGATTAGATCAGCCTCAACTTTTATCCTTCAAATTGATCTGGCAGATTGCATACAGACTCCACCCTCATAACATCTCCATTTGGGAATGCAATGCAACTCTTGTTCTAGGGGAACGGTGTCAACGATGCATTATTGGCAAGATAAGCATCAGATATAAACGAATGCGTGGCACCCGGATCTACTAAAGTCTGAGCATAAGTGTTGCCTACTTTAATTGTCCCTGATCACAAAGTTTAGTTGTCTTAGATGTCATATAGCTGATCCTATTTATCCTTCATGATCAATGTTATATCGCATATAAACAAATAATCTTAAAGGGTACTTAAATAACAGGTATACCTGCCACAACGGAGTTAGAAGCGGCAGCATCCTGTTGGGTGAGGGTGAAGACCCTTCCCTGGGTCCTCGGCTGCTGCTGCTGGTTCATCCCAGATTTGGAGAAGGCAGCTGATCTCTCCGAAGGGGACAAGTGGCCATCTTGTGATCCACTTTCCCACATATGAAGCAGGCACCTCTCGGCCCACGGCACTGCCTGCCCGGGTGGAAGTTCCCGCAGTGAGGGCAACGGGTCTCCTTACCCTTCGGTCCTGAGGGGGCTGATATGTATCTTTCTTCTTGGCCTGCCCCGAAGACTGGCCCGAAGGAGACCCCTTCCTCTTCCTCTTTAGCTCCCACTCCTTCTGGTTCCTATTCATGTCTCTTTCGATCACCAGGGCTTTCTCACACACAATATGTGGAGAGTTCAAATGCATTGACTGCTTGCCTCAGTTTGGGTCGCAGTCCTTCAGTGAACCTGGTGATCTTGGCTCTCTCAGTGGTCACTATTTCCGGAGCAAACCGGGCTAGCCTAGTGAACTCGGCTTCGTACTGGGCCACAGAGATTCTTCTGCTCCAGCTCCAGAAACTCAGACTCCATCTGTCTTTGCACACTACTGGGAAGTATTTGTTGAAAAAGACCTCCTTGAACTCCCTCCAGGAAACAGCCTGTCCACCAATCGCTGCTCCATATGCAACCACCAATCATATGCCTCCCCTTGAAGGAGGTAGGTGGCAAATCTAATCCGCTCCTCCTCCTGGCTACCATGGGCCATGAAGGCCTTCTCCATCTCCCTCATCCACCCTCAGCATCAGCGGGTTGGTGGATCCAGAGAAGGGAGCAGGGGCTAAGCTCTTAAACTCAGCAAAGCCCGACCTCCTTGCCAGGGTTGCGGCGGAGCGGCTGGACTGGTGGTTCAGGTTCGACTCGCGGGTTTTGCTGAGTAGGGACGGGCTGAGCAGGCACAACTTGTTGGATCTGCTGCTGCATAGCCTGCACCATTTCCACAAGGGCCTGAAGTATCTCAGTCTGGCGCTGTTGCTGGCCATTGCCAGCCACATTAATGGAACCAGAACCTCCAGAAGTTTGCTGGCCTCCCTGCTGGCCAGAGTCACCAGCCTGGGAACCTTCAACTTGTCGCATACTTCTGGTGTGACGAGGCATGATTATTCCCTGCCAAGTTTGGTTCCAATCAATATCTTTACAAACCCCTAAGTTTTCAAAACATATTTATTTTAAAAAAAATATCTTCTTAGAGTTGTTACCCTCCCAGTGTCATCCTACTATTTTGCCTAGTGTCATCTTATGTTTGTCCCTAAGGTCAAACCTAGGCTCTGATACCACAAAAGCTGTCACGCCCCAGACCCAATGTGGGATCCAGGGGTGGCAACCCGCCGCATGCCTGGCATGCAAGGCGTCCTGTAACAATCCAATTTATTCAAGGAAGGATAATACCACTATGTCATTCAGAGTCAAATATTTTAGTACAAGCCATAATTATGAGTTTTGGCTATATGCCCATCATACATAAATAATGGGGTTACAACAAAATGTTGGATCTTAATTTCCTCTGATAGAAGCTCCAACTACCCCAAATCCCATTCTTCAGTCTGTGGCTCTGAAAAACATTGTAAGATTTATATGAGCTACACTCAATAAGTAAGCCCTACTATAATATAATTATTTCATCATTTCAAGATATTATCAAATCACATTTTCATGTATAAAACTTCCAATTTCAAATACATTCATCATGTTATCAAAACATGCATGTCATCAGCTCAAATAATTTTGGAAGCTTAATTATACAATAAATGAAATATGTAATGTAAACAAACCCACTGTATTCATATTATTATTTTCTTATGTGTCCCATGGCCCTACAATACCCATCTGGTGTATCACTCTTTAATGTCCCCTAAGAGGAAGGGTCCTGGTACCAGCGTTATGCCATATATCATAATCAATCACAACACATCCTCTATGTGTGTGCGTTATGCCATATATCAATCACATCACATCCTCTAGATGTGTCCTCCACATATCTCCCCTGTGGAGGTGGGTCCCGTATCTCTTGGCATTTCACATCGTTTCACATCATATGAGAACCGCGACACATATCATCATCATATTTGCATGTAGCACATCATGCATCATCATGAGCATAAGCTCCTCATGTCACATATATAGTGGTTTGTACATTCATAGCATAAAATACATCAATAGTACCAGTATATTTTGCAAAGCCAAAATAATCACATCATTCAATTTTTGCACATTTATAATTATTACTTTGCAAAATATTAGTAATCACATATAATTATAACAATACCCAATTATACTCGTGGTACTATTTATCAAATTAAATAGCAAAATTTCATTTTATCTCATTTTTCAAATAATGCAATATATCAAAATTCATATTTTTTTCATATTCTAATAAATTATGAAAATTATAATAAATGGCTTACTTACCTCAGTATGCTAATCCCAAACTGTAAATCAGCTACGTGGACATCTGGTTACCTACAGCATTAATTTTCCAATTAAATCTTTAAAATTGGAATAATAAAGCATCTCCAAGGTCTACCAAGTCTAATCCTGGGCCCAACTTTGGACTCGAATATCTCCCAATATATAAGCCCAAATGGAGAAATAAAAATACCCAAGAACCTAGAATCAATGCCAAGTCGGGCCATATTTTTATTTCTCCGTTCTTGGCCCAATATGGGGCCCAAAATGCAGCCCAAAAATGGCTCATGAGCCGGCCCAACAGGGCCCAGAGGGGGACGGCCCATCGGCCCACTGAGCCGTCTCCTTCCTCCCGCCTCCCCTGTTTCACTCGAAACAGGGGGGAGTCATGCCGGTGGCCAGGGCCCGCCGACCAATTTCTGGGTAGCCCGGCCGCTGGCGAACGGGCCAAAGCCGACCGCCACCGCGGCCGCTTCCCTTTCCCTCTCTTTCTCCCTCTAATTCTCTCTTTCTCTCTCGCACGATTCCACGGGCGCTCTGCCGGGCCCGAACCAACCCGTGAACCGGCTTGGTTCCATGAAGAAGGGAGGCCGCCCCTCTCCCTCATTCTCTCTGTCTCTCTCTCAATCCCTCTGCTTACCTCGCGGCCGGCATGGGTGAGGGGGAATGGAGGTTGTGGAAGGAGGGGTGCTCCCCCCTCCTTAAATCATGGCGAGGGAAGGGTTGTCCCCTCCCCTGTGCCCGTGTGAAGGGGGCGCATCGGCGCCCCCTTTCTTGACGGCTGCGCGCCCGCTCTGCCCAGTCATCAATGATGGCGAGGAAGGGTGGTACCTCCTTCCTCCGTCAACAATGGCGGATCCTCATATGGTGAGGATCCGGGGGATCACAAGTTTCCAACACCTTTGAAGTTTTAAAAGTTCGGATACCCAAAATATTAATAAACAGGTCAAGTGATAACCAGGGAGTGAGTTGATGATAAGTGTCAAAGTGATGTAACTCCTAGCCGTGGCTGCCAAATTATCTTCCTGTATACTTAGTTTGTTTTTCACCCACAGAACTTGCATTTCTTTGCTAATTTATGAACCTGGAACAATACTTCAGGAAAATGTTATGAACAGTGAAACCAAACCTGGTGAAATTACCATGGTCATAGCTAGGCATTCATCATCATCATCAAAATTTTAGCACTTTTCAAGTCTGACTAGATGTAGGAGTAAACCCATGATCAAAATCAGGTATCCTAGATCAAGGCAGAAAATTTTATTAATCAAACGAGTTTAGGCTTTTTTTTTTCTTCCTTCCTTTCTTTCTTCTTCATCGCTTTCTTTCTCTCTTTTTTTTTTTTTTTACTTTTTCGGATAAATATACTCAACAATTTCAATACCATTGAGTCATTTAGTTGTTATCTCTAACATTCACAAAACAATTAAAAAAAGAAGAGGAATGTATTTTGTGTTTGCACATGAGTTACAAATATTTAGTAACATATAATATGGTTTATGGATTGAATTAATCATTCAAG
This sequence comes from Calamus simplicifolius, assembly GCA_900491605.1. NCBI lineage: Eukaryota > Viridiplantae > Streptophyta > Magnoliopsida > Arecales > Arecaceae > Calamus > Calamus simplicifolius. Next base: position 945,344 of record UESW01003954.1, on the reverse strand, counting down.
AGATCTTGTAAAGCATTGGATAAATTTTCAATTTAAGTTTTTATACAAGCTATTAGGAGTTATATTTGTCCTACTTTCCCTATCGATAATAAAAGAAATTTTATTGTTCCAATATTCTTCATTGTGCTAGAAGATATTAACTTAATGTTATATTTTGCCTACTTTTTTTGTGTGGCAATGAATAGGATAAGAACTTATCTTTATTTCCTTATTTGAGCCTACTAGATCAATTGAAATGTTAGGTTAACAATAGTCTTCAAGTATTTCCATTTTAGAAGTATCTACACTCCTTTATATTGTAATAGTTTTGGCTTCTACTATTTATTTGTAAAATGAACTTATTTGCATTATGTAATACATTAAATTTGATTTATATCATTCTTGAAAAGTACCATCCTAAGCTTCTCTTGTTGATTTTTCTCGTTAAGCGTTCGGTTAGATATGATTAAGATGGATTAAAGTGGTCCTATATTCGAGGGATTACGTGAATTTAATTTTAAATTTAAATTCATGATTAAGATAAGAATCCCTCAACCATATCCGTTTAAAGCGGCGCGCTCTGTGATGAACAGATAAGGCATAAAGGATTATAAAAATGGGAAGGTCCCTACGCATGGTCTCATCGAGAAAGTTTACACCATTGCTGAGAGAGACCGCAAAGTATGGAAGAGCCTTACCTCATCTGGAAGAAAAATCAACAGTAATAGCTGGAGGTATTATTGATCTTAACTTGCTTTATTTTCATGATAAATATATTGGTCCCATGTTTCTGCATATCTGATAGGAATCAATATATTTAAATTAAGTCTATTATTTTTGGTATCAGAGCGATTTAAAATACCTCTGCTTTGGTTGTTAGGATTGTTTCCATTAATATATGGATTTGATAAAATCCCTGTGAAACAATCATTATATCATTTATTTGATAAAGAGGGACAAAGCGCTCTTGATCTCTATTTCTCTCGTTTAGGGATAGTCCAAAGGGAAGGCTACTGCTAGTGTCTTGGATTATTTCACCCAACGGGCGTACAGTAGGGATATTAGCCATCGGCCTGGGCCAGCGCTGGCCAGGCGCCTGGGCCCAGCCGGTACTGGCCCAGCAGTCTGGGCTAGCAGCCAGGCTAGGTTGTGCGCCCAGTCTAGCTAGCTGCGGGAAGGATGGACCATAGGCCCAGTCTGATTCGCATCAGACTGGGCTACGCATTCAGTCTGAATCGTGTGACAGTCTTGATCATACTATTTTTGAGGTAATTGAGAATTTTTTGGTTAAATTAAACTATTGGAATTGGGTGAGGATGATAGGCTGTTGGCTCGTCTATCAAGTGGTTAGGCCATTGGCCTGCCTATTTATGTTCAATTATATTAGAATTTATGTGTATAAATTTTATTAATTATGCATGCATCTTAAGTGGCATAATTGAGCATAAAATTTAAATAATATCTAAGTGATAATATAATTGAATAATTGAGGAGTAGCCACAGCATCCTTAATTATAAAATTATATAATAAAGTTAATAAATCACATAAATAATAGACATTAATTGTATTAATTATATAGATATAATAAAATTTATCCATAAGAAATTTTATTATATTTATATAATTAATTAGGATAAAATATCAAATTATATTTTTCTAATCTGCCCACAGGAATTAGAAAGAAAAAACATAATTTGATAGTTTTATCATACAGACTTAAGTGAATCTAATTGAATTAAATCTTTAGCCCATAGGCAAATTTTATGTCAGTAGATTCACTATTTTTATTTATATAATTAATTAGGATAAAATATTAAATTATAATTTTCTAATCTGCCCATAAGAATTAGAAAGAAGGAACGTAATTTGATAGTTTTATCATACAAACTTAAGTGAATCTAATTGAATTAGAGCTTTAGCCCACAGGCAAGTTTTATGTTAGTAGATTTATTGGTTTCTAAATGCATGATTTACATTGGTAAAGCATTTTATTAGCCTCAATTTTTGATAATAAGCATGTATGTTTAAATTTTGCAGTTATACAACCTGTTAATTTTTCTGATATAAAATGTGACATACCTGAATTGAGGGGTGATAACTATAAGGTTTGGAAGGAGAGAATTCTCCTTCATCTGGGCTGGATGGACATTGATTATGCTATAAGGAAGGATGAACCATCTTCAGTAACTCAGACTAGCACTCCTAATGAGATTGCGATTTATGAACGTTGGGAGCGATCCAATCTTGAGTACAATGTTCATAAAGACAAAAATCTTTGTTGGTATACATTGTTCAGTCGATAAGCATGAGAATATCAGGGAGCTACTAAAGGCCATTGATGAGCAATTCAGTACTTCAGACAAAGCTCTTGCCAGTACCCTAATATTGAAGTTGTCATCCCTGAGGCTCACTGGAGTGAGAGGTGTGCGTAGTACATTATGCAAATGGGGGACATTGCAGCTCAACTGAAGACTCTTGAGGTTGAAATGTCTTAGTCCTTTCTGGTGCACTATATTTTAATACCCTTCCACAGCAGCATGGACCATTTAAGATATCTTATAACATACATAAGAAAAATGGTTAATCAATGAACTTTTGGCCATGTGTGTTCAAGAAGAAGGTAGACTTGATGGAATTAGGTGAAAGTGCAATGCTGACTACAAATGGAAAGGATCAGCACGAGCCAAGAAAAAGGGTAAAAGTAAAATACCACCCAATCTGACATTAAGAAGGAATCCAAGAGTTTCTTCTGTAAGAAGAAGGGACACATGAAGAAGGATTGCATCAAGTTCAAGACTTGGCTTGAAAAAAAGGTAAAATAATCTCACTTGTCTGTTATGAATCTAATATGGCTAATGTTATTTATAACACATGGTGGATTGATTCTGGTTCTACAATCCACATTTGCAATACTTTGCAGGGTATGCAAAACTTAAGGAAGCTAGTGGGAAGTGAGCAATATATCTCTTCAGGAAACAAGATGCGCTCACATGTGGAAGCTATAGGGACATGTACTTTAGTTCTTAGTAGTGGTTTTATTTTAAATTTGGAAAGGACCTTTTATGTACCTAGTTTTTCTAGGAATTTAATTTCAGTTTCAAGACTTGTACCTTTGGGTTATTCCTTCAACTTTTCAGATACTTCTTCAAGTTATATTATAAATCTGAACTTGCTGGGAATGGTACTTTGTCTGATGGTATTTTCTATATTAATTTGCAAAATAATACCACTCATGATGTGTTGTAAATGATAACTCTTCTATGTTGTGCATCGGAGATTGGGACATATCTCCATAGATAGAATCAAGAGGTTAGTGAATGAAGGAGTACTCAATACTTTGGACTTCACTGACTTTGATACTTGTGTGGACTGCATTAAGGGCAAGCAGACCAATAAGTCAAAGAAAGGTGCCAAGAGGAGTTCAGACCTATTAGAGATCATACACACGGACATTTGTTGTTCGGATATGGATTTTCATGGTCCGAAATACTTTATCTGCTTCATTGATGACTACTCACGATTTATGTATCTCTACTTGCTTCATAATAAGAATGAAGCATTAGATGCCTTTAAGGTGTTCAAGGAAGTAGAGACACAATGTGGAAAACAAATCAAAATTATGAGATCTGATAGAAGAGGTGAGTATTATGGGAGATACACAGAGGATGGACAAATGCCTGGTCTATTTGCGAAGTTCCTTCAAGAACATGGGATTGTTGCCCAATATAGTTTACCTAGCTCACCTGATCAGAATGGTGCAGCAGAAAGAAGGAACCGAACATTGATGGACATGGTGAGGAGCATGATAAGCAGCTCCAAACTACCTAAGTCCTTATGGACAGAAGCTCTCAAAACGGTCGTGTACATATTGAATCGAGTTCAACCAAGGCTGTTTCTAAAATGCCATTTGAGTTATTTAGAGGTTGAAAACCAAGTTTGCGACATGTATGCGTATGGGGATGCTCGTGTGAAGTAAGAGTATACAATCCACAAGAGAAAAAGCTAGACCCTAGGACCATTAGTGGGTATTTTGTTGGATATGCCGAGAGGTCCAAGGGATATAGATTTTACTGTCCATCTCACATAACTATGATTGTGGTATCAAGAAATGCCAAATTTCTTGAAAATGACTTGATCAGTATGAGTGATCAATTGCAGAGCATGATTCCTGAAAGGAAATATTCTGATGCTCAACCTTTCACTTCAAGTGACATACTGATTATCGTTCATAGTGCCCCTCAAGATCAAACGGGCATTATACAACCACTCATTGAAATTCGATAATTTGCTGATAATGAACTAATAGATCCAGTCTCTCATGAGTTACCAGAAATAGTTGAACAATCAACTCCTCCAGAGAGGTTGTTACAACATTAAGAAGATCTACAAGAGAAAAGAAATCAGCAATTTCTAGTGATTATATTACGTATCTTCAAGAGTCGGACTATAATATTGGAGCTAAAAATGATCCTGAAACGTTTTCACAAGCCATGAATTGTAAGGAATCCAATTTATGGTATGATGCTATGAAAGATGAGATGAATTCTATGGCAGTTAATGGAGTCTGAGATCTTATTGAGTTTTCTGATGGAGCAAAAGCCATTGGCTGTAAATGGGTCTTTAAGACCAAGAAAGACTCGTTAGGCAACATTAAGCGATATAAGGCAAGACTCGTTGCTAAGGGATTCACTCAAAGGGAGGAATTGATTACAAGGAGACATTTTCTCATGTATCTAAGAAAGATTCCTTCACGCATTATCATGGCACTTTGCGCATTTTAATTTAGAGTTGCAACAAATGGATGTGAAAACTGTATTTCTCAATGGAGATCTAGAGGAAGAGGTTTATATGAAACAACCTGAAGGTTTTTCCTCTAGTGATAATGAGCAATTAGTATGCAAGTTTAAGAGATCTATATATAGATTGAAACAAGCCTCTCGACAATGGTACTTAAAATTTCATGATGTAATTTCTTTATTTAGATTTGTAGAGAACATCATAGATTAATGTATATACCAGAAGGTCAATGAGAGCAAAATTTATTTTCTGATCTTATATGTAGATGATATTTTACTTGCAACCAACGATAAAGGTATGTTACATGAGGTGAAACAATTTCTCTCTGAGAATTTTGATATGAAAGATATGGGTGATACCTCTTATGTCATTGGCATTAAAATTCAAAAAGACAGACTTCGAGGTGTTTTAGGTCTATCTCAAGAAATCTATATTAATAAAATTTTAGAGAGATTTTGGATGAAAAATTGTTCACCAAGTATAGCTCCCATAGTCAAGGGTGACAGATTCAATTTGAGTCAGTGCCCAATGAATGACTTTGAGAGGGAGGAAATGAAAAACACTCCATATGCCTCAGCTGTTGGTAGCTTGATGTATGCTCAGGTTTGTATAAGGCCTGACATAGCATTTGCAGTTGGGATGTTAGGGAGATATCGGAGTAATCCAGGTAAAAGGTCATGAGGTACATAGCTGACTGCAACCTCTATTATGCAAGCTTGTTTTGAGGCTACTTTGCACGGTGTATGATTGAAGAGTTTCATCTTAGGGCTTAGAATTGTTAATTCTATTGCTAGGCCAATTAAATTGTACTATGATAATTTAGCTGCAGTATTTATGGCTAAAAACAATAAGAGTGGTAGTCGAAGCAAGTATATCAACATCAAATATTTAGCTATAAGAGAACGTGTTAAAGAAAAGACAGTGATTATTGAGCACGTGAACACTGAGCTGATGATAACTGATCCCTTGACTAAAAGCATGCCACTATAGCAGTTTAGGGATCATGTAGACCGTATGGGTCTTGGTTATTTTATTTAATTCATTGTACTGATGAATTTTATAATTAATGAAACTCTTCTATGGTTGTGATGTCTTTTCACATTTAGTTATTTAGTGTACACATTTATTTGTGATGAGCATCATTAAGTTGGACCTAGAATAAACATGGGGTTTATTCATTAAGTTATATGAGTTTATATTCGGGAAATATAATACATTGTGATACATGGTAAATAATACTCAATTTTAAGAGGATCTATTGCCATGATTCATATATTCTATTTCTTATTATAGTAATAGAATATACGGACCAAATGGAAGAATGTTGGTTTTTCTCCGTTAAGCGTATCGGTTAGATATGATTAAGATGGATTAAGGTGGTCCTATATTCCGAGGGATTACATGAATTCAATTTTAAATTTGAATTCATGATTAAGATAAGAATCCCTCAACCATATCCGTTTAAAGCGGTGCCCTCTATAATGGACAGATAAGGTATAAAGGATTATAAAAACAGGAAGGTCCCAGCGTCTAGTCTCATCAAGAAAGTTTACACCGCAAGGTGTGGAAGAGCCTTACCCTTATCTGGAAGAAAATTCAACAGTAATGGCTAGAGGTATTTATCGATCTTGACTTGCTTTATTTTCATCATAAATATATTGGTCCCATGTTTCTACATATCTGATAGGGATCAATATATTTAAATTAAGTCTAACATCTCTATCTTTTTAATCTATGCCTGAAATGGTGTTATAAAAGTAGTATGAATAGGTGATGGGACAGTAATACTAGATTAATAAGACAAAAATATAGCTAAGTAAAAATAGGATAAGAGATCAAGGTGACTTTTCAAAATACTAATTTTACTCAAATAATTGGATTTATATAAAAATTTCACTATAAAGAATTGACAATGAGATACTCTTGATAGAAATGATAAGCTTGATATGGCATTTGGCTCATTTAATATTAAAGCAAGCAAGCAAGAGATCATATCCAACTAAAGTAGAAAAATGACCATAATAGTTTAATTTTTTTAAGTTTTATAGAATATTAAAAACGATACTTGGATTCACAAAATCTTCTTTATCATATTTTGATTCTCAACTTTTGGTATATATACTTACTTTGCTATACAAAGAGATCATATAAATTATTTAATGATGTGTCTGCTAGGAAAAGGAGAAATGAATGATGCAATTGGATAGTTAAATGCTTGTTGAGGATGGATATCAGATAATAACTTTTTTTTTTGTAGCCATAGAAATAAAATATATGAGGTTTAGATTGTATGTGCGCGCGTATGTATATATATATATATATATTTTGAGATTGAACGATATTTTTTTTTAAGTTCATAGATATAAATAAGACTCTTGCATATAAATTTTAATTACCAATCAATTCAAAATTAGAAGAAATTACAGTAAAATACCTTCAAGTTTATTCGATTTATACATTAATCTTAAAAGTTTTTAAAAAAACTTAAAAATTTTTATTTGGGTACACAAACATCTATTCCTTCCATTTGTCCCCTAATACTATTAAGTTGATGAGGGAAAAGATGATTTTGTCCTTTTCAAATCATGGCATTTGAATCTCAAAGTCAAATTTGAAAAGTAATCTTAATGCTATTTTAAAAAATCATTGTCATGAGGCCATATATGCTAACATCTCATAATAAAGGTGAATAAAATTGAGATTTGTATGTTAAAATAAAATATTGTTATCTTAAAACAAAAATAAAGTCAACGTACAAATTGATCAAATTTAAAATTTACTATAATTTTTCCTAAAAATTATTAAGGGATCCATGGGAACCTTATAAGTACAAAAGCTTGCTGATTTATACAATCCTTCCCCGATAAATCACATGAACCAGGTCATGCACGTCAACCCTCATTTTACCAATCTCGACCTTGCCTTTTTACGGTCAATCAAAAATTTACCCTTTTCACTCGTGCTAGCTTGATTAATCCTCACGTGAAAATGCAACTCTACTAAGCTATGATTCTACCTAAACTGAAGCCTTCCCATATATATATATATATATATATATATATATATATATATATATACATATGGAGACGGTTTTGGGCATCGTCCTTGATGCATGAAGCCATACAGCAAGGTGTGACATTGGCAATGCGCCCATGCGAGCATGCGTGCCATGGTCCAATGGGCCTTACGCGCACGTACACAAATACACGGTCAATATCATACCTTGATGCGCACTTCCTGCAACGAAAACGGTGCCGAAAGAATTTATATATATATATATATATATAAACAAATTAGGCCAAGATTTCATTTCGCTAGAGAGCCTCTCAGCCAAAAAGTTCCAAGCGTCTTGCTGACGTCATCGTACGAGACGTTACATTTAGGCAGACGGGCAAGCGATCTCGGCGCCGGGAGCGGCTATTTGGCCCACGTGAGGAGCCCTCCCAATTTTTTATTTTATTTTTACTCCGTAGCCCTTCAATATTACTGAGGAACTTCCCTATAAAAATCTTAAATTATCCCTCCTTTTAGCAGTCATCCTAAGATTGCTATTTGGTCTCCCTTCCCCCTCGTTCGACCCTTCCCGTGTTGCTCGCGCTCACCTCTCTCGCTCACGGCTCCCCGGTGATGGCTTTCCTGGCAGCAGATCGCTCTCTCCGGCATGTAAGATAAGTCTTCCTCCTTCCTCCTTCCCTCCCTCTCTTCTTTCCTCGATCTGTCCCAAGATGTTTTTTTTTTTTTTTTGCCAAGATCCCAAGATCCCTCCCTCCCCAGCGTCTATATGTGTCTGACGGCTCCGCCACATGATCTACGCCTTCGTCCCCCCAAGATCCCTCCCTCGCCAAGCCTCCCAGCTCTGTTGGCCGAACAGAGAACCTCTATTCGACCGATCTGGGCCGAACAGAGGGAAATCCGTTCGGCCCATCTGGGCCGAACGGAATCAAATAAATTTTCTATACAATTAAAATAATTATAATAATTATTATAATATAATATAAATATTGTATATTATAATTATAATAATTATTATTATAGTATATTATATTATAATTATAATATACTATACTATAATAATTATAATTATAATTATAATCAAGTATATTATAAAGTATAATTAGGAACCTCATGAACCTTAATAACCTCAGGCGCCTGGGTTCTACGTCTCCTGGCAGACGCGGCGTATTGCAGATGCGCTTGGCCTTTGCACTGTCATACTTGATATGGATCGGGAGGAGGCTGCTGCGTCATAGGGGACGCACATGTCGATGTCATATCGCAGATGGCACGTGTTGCAGGGTCAGCATATCTCTACGGTGCAGCCTGTTCAGTCTGATTTTCCTTGCCCTAGTCATGCATCGCCACAGCAGTACAGGCATCGACGACGGCATGGTGGGGATCCCTGATGTACCTTATGTATTTTGTATTTTAGCACATAGTGCATCTTTTTATAAAAGACATTGAAATTTGAATGAAAATTTACTTCCTTTCGGCTCAATTTGAATGAAGATCTTTTGAATTAATATAAATATGTCATACATTATACAAAATTGATTGTTGCAATCAAAAGGACATCTACAACTCAATAGTCTCGCTAATAATGACATCCGATGAGATCGTTCATCTGAACTGATAAATCCTAGATTCAAATGAAGAAGCCTATCCAGAAGCACAGGGTAAATGATGTTTCTGCCAATTGCTTGTTATTGGGGGAACAGGATGACCCAGTAACAAAAACACCTGCAAAATATATAAATTAGTAAACACAATGAATTATTAGTCACTTAAGCATGATTAAGAGTTGTTCAATTAATACCTTAATAAAATGATTGCCATTAACGAACGCCACTACAATATCTTTACGGGATAAAGGAGGAAGAGGCACCGATCGTAGAGGTAGGAATGTAAGACATTGTTGCAAGGAGAGATGGTATAGGACAACGTTATAGCGTGATGCTATAACGTGCCCCATATATGGCATAGTCATCCACCGGTCAAAAGATGGATCATTATCAACAAATGATAATGCATGCTCAATCTCCTCAAACCTCTCTTCGACAGCAAATAAAGCACGATAGTGCTCTGAATGACATTGCAACTCATTCAATAAATCCTTCATAATACGGAGCCAATCCTCCTCTCTAAATCCCAGCAAGTCAGCTATTGCTCTAAATCCGCAGTTGCCGTCAGTTTTAACATTCTTGATATGTTGGATGAATGGCCTCAACCCATCTGGAATTTGATCAATATAGATTGTTGGCTTATTATATGACCGGGTTCGCTGACGAGAAACCTGCAAACCAATAATGAATGAATTAGATGGTAACATAAACATTCTCTTTGTAATAACAAATGGAATGGGTCCGGAAGTTACCGGCATGTGCCACAGTGCCAGCACGTACCGGCACGCATCCGACACGAGGTTCGGAAGTTGCCGGCACGCATCCGGCACGGGGTCCGGAAGTTGCCGGCATGCGTTCGGCACGGGGTTCGGAAGATGCCGGCATGTGCCGGCACGTACCGGCATGAGGTTCGGAAGTTGCCGGCATGTGCCGGCATGAACCGGCACGCGACCAGCATGGGTTTCGGAAGTTTCCGGCATGTGCCGGCATGTACCAGCACGCGTGTGGCACATCGGCATGGTCCCCTTACTTAGTGAAAGAAATGCTTCTTACCTTCTTCCTTGGCTGCCTCTTTGGCAATTGCATCGCTGGTGGAGTGCCCGTACCAGGAGAATAACTATCTTGTCCTGAAAGAATCAACTCAAAGGCAGAAGGATCACGGCGGGTAGATGTATCAACCTTCAATGAAGCACGGCCGCGACCAACTGAACGAGTGATCCTTTTGGCAGGTTCTTCAAGAGAAGTACCTTTTTGGGCTAGCAATCTCTCTCAATTTTCTTAACATATGCAATCGCGAAGACCCATCTAACTGTTTGAATTTCCGAGCAATTATATCCAACTCTGGTTCACAGCTCAGCTGAATACTTTGCAGATTTGAAGCCGGCATCATATCAAGTTTTCTCCAATGAGGATCTATGCAATCCAAGGGAATTGGTCGACCTTCCATCCTGAACCGTGCAATCTCGTGGCCGCATGGTAAACCATGTGTGCGCCGAATAGCACATTCACAAACTGAAGCATCAATACCAACTGAATTGGCTCGGTTCGCTTGAGCGAGGATCTGATTTAATGCACTTATAGAAATGAAACCTCGCAGTTCTTTGAATTCAGCAGGCTTGAAGTCGTGTTGCACGACCATCAAACTCTTCTCAAATGAGGCTTTAATATCACTATGTTGTAACTCAATTAAACTATATATTTTTGTCCAAGATGATTCGAAATTCCCTTGGCTTGATCCAAGCTGTCTTTTCAGCCTTGCATGTGCACTTTCAGTCCTGGAAAAGTAAATACAATTTAATAAAAGGAAGATAACAATTACGTAATTAAATTATAAATTTCTTAAATTTATCAATTCCTTGTGATACCTATTAGTTGTCAAATTCCCGTAGTGCCTACATGTGTTCGTCCATGTTGCAACAAATCTTTCCTTGTACTTGCTCAGCCAAGTTTCTGACATATACCGTAAAACAACTGGGTAGGTAGTAAACTCTCTCTGGAGTTTTGTCCGGTGATCATTAAACTCATCTTCTGTGGTGGACAACACAAGTATATTTCAAGTCATTATAAACTTATCCCATTTCTCCTTTGTTTCAAATAACCTTTTGCACTGGGCCAAAACATTCATACTAATATGCCATCTACATAGCAAATGTGTTGCCGTAGGAAATATCCTCTGAATTGCATTCAATAGAGCCAAGTCTCTATCTGTGACTATCACCTCAAGCAGAGCATCATCGTCCATGACACTGCGCAATCTCTCTAATGCCCATGTATAGTTATCTTCTCGCTCAGAGTCCATATACACAAAAGTAATAGAAAATGTCAGGTCAGTTGATGTCACCCCGACAATCTCTAAGAGAGGAAGACAATATCTATTCGTCTTGTAAGTGCAATCCATTATCAACACACGAGGAAATGCACGTAACAAGTCTATACTGCTAGGGTGTGTCCAAAACAAGTTACGCACAACATCAGACTTGATATAAGTCCTATGCCACTCAATGTAATTACGCTCAGATAATTTACCAAGAAGATGTTGCATCTGAGATCTCCCAGCAATCTCTACAACCTTGCACTTCTGCCTTGCATTGTAGATTGTCTTAATTGTCGTAACATTGAGGGCATCCCTTTGCTTCAAAGTAGATAAAATGTCCTTAGGCCGAACCAAACTCTTCGACATCTCCACTAGCATTGTAGTCTCCTGCTTAGATAATCGTCCCGCATATGAGTGCCCCTTGAGATGCTTTGCAGCTGGATGATTGTGCATACCGCAAATGACCGTTAACATCCAATCATCTGCAGTGTCCAATTTTTTCCCTCTTAAGGCAAAAGGACATCCATACTTCTTAGTGCCACTGGCCCTGGTCTTTGATCCCTTTTCCTTGATGTGTTTACTTTTGTAAGTACCGCTCCTCTCGCAAGAAAAAACAACTATTAGTTTCTTAACATTGCTACCCGAATCAGATTTTTTAATAATAACAACAAATCCATTCCTCTTTCCGACTTCCCGACACCAATTACATATTTCTTCTCTACTTTTGAATATCTATAAAATAAATAGTTTTATGTTGGTAGACAATTTTAAACATTGCTCAGTCAAATAATACGAAAATAAATGCAATTAAATTTTACCTCGTAAGTTGTAAATTCATTTGTGTAATCCATCACACAATTGGAGCCAATCACGCTGCATTCAGACGAAGCATCGTCCTGCACGATCAAATAATAATTTTAAACCCTAATCATAATTAATCAAAAAAAAATAGAGAATAAACATTCTGTTCGGCCACACAGGGCCGAACAGAAGCAATATTTCTTCCGAACAGAAGAAAGATTTCTTATGTTCGGCCTACCAGGGCCGAACATAACTCTTCTGTTCGGCCCACCAGGACCGAACAGAAGAATTATGTTCGGCCTATCAGGGCCGAACATATTAATGTTGTTCGGCTCTGTGTGGCTGAACAGAGCTAACTTGCTTGGCCACACAGGGCCGAACAACGCACGAACCGTGAAAAAAAATTAACGGCGAATCGCAGACACTAACCTTTGTAACCGTAGCACCTTCATAAATTATTAATTGCTTGTCCATTGCTTGATTTCAACTTTAAATCGTTTCAATCGATGATCCAATGAAGATCCAGAGCAAGGGAGGCGGGATGAAGGTAGCAGAGGCTCTGGGGGCTGTTTGAGGAGCTCCTGAGGGGGGCTATTTAGTAGATAGGGTTATTTTGATTCAAAAATTTTAGCGGTAAAATATTTTTTTTTTTTTTTTTTTGTGCTTTGGCAATGGGGGCTCTTAGTAATATTAGCGGTCCAAATGGAAGCTCCCCTCGGCGCCGGGGGATGGAGCGAGGGTGACGGTGCGCTCGTGTCGCAGAAGTACCGCTGCGCGGCGCACAGCGCCGTCCGAGGTTTTAACGGGGGACATGACGGGAGAGGAAGAGGAGGGGGATGAAGGAGGCCTCCGCAGCGGAAAAATATAGGTGAAAATGATAAAAGAGACGGTCAGGAATACAACGGATGCATCGCGTTTTCTGAAACGCCCGCTGTATCGCGGATGGGTCCCCCACATGCTGGCCGTCTCTTTTCCCATTTCCCCCTCTATTTTTCCGCTGCCGAGGCCTCACGTAGTCCTTTCCCCCTCCGCCCCCTTCTCCCTCTCCTGCCATGTCCTCCGCCGGAACCCCGGGCGGCGCTGCCGCCGCACAGCGGTACTTCTGCCACCAGTGCGAGCGCGTCGTCACCCTCACTCCGTCCCCCGGCGCCGAGATCGCCTGCCCCATCTGCCATGGTGACTTCCTTGAGGAGTTCGACCCTAACCCTAACCCTAGCCCTCATCCCTCCTCCTCCTTCCAATCCTCCGACCCCTTCTTCCCCTCCCACTCCCCCGTCTCGCTCCTCTTCTCCCCTTCGTCTGCCCCATCCGCCAGCTCCGACCTCCGCAACCCTAGCGACCTCGACGGTCTCTTCGAACCCGATCCGTTCCGCTCCCTCGCCCCCGGCTCCGATGGCGGCAGCGGCCCGGAGCCCTTTAATCCGCTGGTTTTCCTCCAGAACCACATCCAGCACGTCCTTTCCGGTCGCGCCAACATCCAGATCGTCATCGAGGGCGGCCCTGGCTTCGGCGGCAACCTCGGCGACTACTTCATCGGCCCTGGCCTAGAGCAGTTCATCCAGCAGCTCGCTGAAAACGACCCCAATCGCTACGGCACGCCGCCGGCGGCCAAATCCGCCGTTGCCTCCCTGCCAGACATCAAGATCAACGAGAAACTCCTCGCCTCCGACGACGCTCAGTGTGCGGTGTGCAAGGATTCGTTCGAGATCGGGATGGAGGCCAAGCAGATGCCGTGCAAGCACCTCTACCATAAGGACTGCATCCTGCCGTGGCTCGAGCTGCACAACTCTTGCCCTGTGTGCCGGTACGAGCTGCCAACAGACGATCCAGACTATGAGAACCGGAGGGGGGCGGTGGTTGAGGGTGCACGGCCGGTGGGTTCCGGGGATCCTGGTGGCGCCAGTTGGTCGGCATCTGGGGCATCCGGGGATGGGAACAATCCGAGTCCAAGGACGCTAGAGAGGAGGTTCAGGATCCCTTGGCCACCGAGGGCTTTTGGGTCGCAAGCTGAGGCTAGCAGTGCTGGGGGTGGTGGGAATGATTCTGGCGGCAACTCTGCTGGAAGTGGTGCAAATTCCGGTAGCCGTGGGGATACTGGGTCGGAGACCAGGCAAGAGGATTTGGATTGAGAATAGTTGGAGGTACAGCTTCTGGACATTGGTGTTTTATCTTGTTGCCTTTTATTTCTCTTTTCTTTCTGTGTGTTTAACACTTGCTTTCTTTCTTCTTTCTTTCTTTTTTCCCTTTTATTCTGAGATTAGTATCACGATGATAGGAAATTCACGTAAGAGATTTATTTGAACTATAATTGCAATTTCTTGATGCTATATGTGACCGAATCTGCCTGTTAAAGGAAATGATATTATGCTATTTTAGTATACATGATTAAGATTCGCTGCTAAATCCGTTGCCCAATTTAAAGGTCAAAAGGCGAAGTAAGAAGTTGGTTCCAAATTTTAAAGGCAATGCTACGTTAGATTAGCAAATTTTAATGTCAACTGTCAATAAGTTGCATCCTGTAGTACATTTTGTGTTGCTGATACCATATTTTGAACCTGGCTAAATGCTGGTTAGCTAAGTGTCTTATGATTTATTAGCCAGCCCTTGTTCCTTTGTACGCTATCTTGTTAGTAATAGAGTCTGCTAGTAGTGTTTATTCTGTTTTGTCAAGGTTTTTTATTTCTGGTTATCATCTTTTTTTTTTTTTTTTAATAAACGGTGAAGGTTGCAAGAGAAGAGATATTAAGGAACAAAAAATTTAGGTATTTGGGATCAATTATACAGCAAAAAGATGAAATAGGTGAAGATGTGAATCATAAAGTTAAAGCAGGATGGATTAAGTGGAGGAGTGCTTCGAGAGTATTATATGATCAGCGCATCCCATTAAAATTAAAAGAAAAATTCTATAAAATCGTTATTAGGCCAGCTATGCTATATGGAATAGAGTGTTGGGCAATATTGAAACAACATGTGAATAAATTAAGTGTAACATAAATATGTATGTTAAGATGGATACATGGTAAAACTTTAAAAGATAGAATTATAAATAAACATATAAGAGAAATGATAGGAGTAGTCTCAATTAAAGATAAAATGAGAGAAAATCGATTGCGGTGGTTTGGACATATACAACGTAAACCTTTAGATGCTTCAAAGAGTGATCTTTTAACAATCCATGGTAAGGAAAGAGTTAGAGTTAGACCTAAACTAATATGGACAAAAATAATTAAAAAAGATATAACTATTTGTAATTTGAATATCGACTTGGTCCTGAATAGAGCAAAGTGGATGAAGCAGATTCATATATAGCCAACCCCATGTAGTTGGGAAAAGGCTTAGATGAGTTGAGTTGAGTTTATCATCTTTCTTCATCATTTGTTTAATTTCAGGGTAGTTAAGCAAAACTATCATTTAAAATTTGGATTTAGTCTGGGTACTTTTAACATACTTGTGGCATTTTCTCGGATTAGATGAGATGCCTTTTAGATTTTATTGTTCATGCTGGTTTGGAATGCATCTGAGATGCAGTTAAATGACATAAACAGGTTTTGTTGATACATTTTTTGGGCGACCTAGATTCTTTGGCTGCATTATTTCATATATTGAGGTCTGTGCCTTTTCTATTCCTGCTACTAGTGATCTGTTTTCGAAAAAAAGGATTGAAGATCAGTAGAAGAAGAGTTAGAAAAGGAAAGTTTTTTTTTCCCCTCTTTTTTGAGGAAAGATGAGGGTTTCTGAGGTTGCCTTTAAAAAATGGTGGGTTGGTATTTTTGCCTGCCGTAGTTCCACTAAATACTATGTTTCCTGCTCCTATTTCTATGACCACATTGTGAAACAATATCGTAAGATAGTATGTGGTACTGCATTTTATTGCTAGAACTATAGTTGATCCCATGGCTCCCACCCTCTACCCTGATGAACAGTGGCATGCAAACTTTGAAGGTTGTACAGCGCTCCAAGAGTTTGGAATATGAATACAGATCAGCTGCACTACATATAATAGATTGGCTAATCAGGGAGAGAACATTGCTGTAATGTAATAACAGTAAATTTAAGCATGACTTGAAGATGTGGCAGATGTGCGGCATCTGCTTGATGAGCTGAGATAGTGCTTAAAGAAGGATGTCCATACTTAGAAGACTAGAGATTGGGAAGTATTGTTGTGGCTGATAGGTTGGTGATTGACAAGTCTATAGGTGAGATGAATAGGCATAGAGAGAAGTGGTTGAATGCAATAGCACATTAAGGTGAAATTAGAATATGCATTTTTAAATTGAGATCACATGCATATGTTGTGGTTTATGGATTTTTTTTTTAAAATGCTTTTGGTTTAGACTTTGGAATGATTATGTGTTCTTAGGTTAAGTCATTTGCTAGGAGATTTTTGGGTTTTCAGTGTAAGGTTTAAGTTGGTCAAAAGGAAAGGAAATGACAGTGGAACAGTTGGAACTGTATTTTAATGGATTTAAGAAGTTAAATGTTTTTGGCTGCATTTGACATTTTTTTCCCATCTAACACATTTTCTTTTTCTTTTTTCTTATCATCCTCCTGCTCATCGACACCACACTTTTCTTTTAACGAAATTCTGAATTCATGTATGAAGTTATACTATGTCTGCAACACAACTATCCTCCTCTCCTTTTTTAAATTTTCAATTAATTTCTTTAATATATCTGTTATTTACACTGGTCTACAACTGATATTGTGTAAAATTTGACTAGAAGTCTTATTTTGGTCCATTTAACCATGTTGTTTGCTTGTCTTCATTCCAACTTTATTCTATTCTCCTCTTTCTTCTTTTTTTCTTGCAGCTGATTTTCTTTTCTTTGTCAGTTACTTAATTGTTTCCCAGTTGGTATGATTACATTGTTTAGTAAGATCAGGTGAAAGTATACAATTTAAGGATCTAAAAAGATGAGGTTTGGATTGATTTCCAATTGACCATTCCGGTTTATATTTACAGCATAGCTGAATATTAAGGCGGAGGTTTGGCGCTAGGACACAAACTGAGGGTTTGTGAGGATAGGGTGGAGTTCTGATTTAATATGAAGATTAAAAGAGTTCGTTTGATTCTTGATATAATTTATAAGTTTCATATTTGATCTGTATTTGTTCCTGTGCAGAATGAAATGGTAATCAAAAGATTTAGCTCTTACATTTGACACAGGACTACTTAAAGAAGAAGAAATTGAATGATATAGAGAAACTAGTATTGTGAAGTTGAAGGGAAAGGCTGAAGAAAAGGATGGGAGGGTCATGTTGAGTGCAATGAATCACTTTTGGCTTATAAAATGCCATGAGAAAGAAAAGGACTGAAATTTGTTCACCTGCTTTTATTTTAGAGTAGCTTTGAACCCCATTGTAAACACCCCAAATCCCTCCTGATAAAATGTGATCTAGGGCTGATGGTGTAAATTATAATTTAATTAACTATGACTTGATTAATCTTGGACCATTTTGTTACTGCTTAAGACCAACCAGATATGAATATTTTATCTCGAGAACATGCATAAAATAAAAGTCTTTGAACTACTGTTCAAATTACATTTTGTTTTCACAATATAATATTTGGTTATGTGTGGCACTGGATGTGATTATGTAACATATCCTTGTATGTTCATGCATTTTGTACGAACCAAATGACCTATGCCTTATTGTTAATGTTGAAGTGTAAATAAGCTGTAAATAAAATTAGTTACATATCCCTATAGATTAGGAGAATTTGTTTGAATTTAAATTTCCTAAAATTAAGGGATTTGATTAGATAGATTTCAGATTTAGAATGATTAAGTTTCCTATTCTTATCTTGTAATCATTCCCTAAAATTAAGTGATTTGATTAGATAGATTTCAGATTTAGAATGATTAAGTTTTCTATTCTTATCTTGTAATCTCCTATATATTTTCTAGGATTGTACACTGAAGGGGAATGAATACAAATTTTAGCCTTCTACATGGTATCAGAGCTCTAGGGTTTTCTGCATTCATCCCTTTGCACGCAGCCTTCATTGCTGCGGCTTCCTTGAGCCTATTTCTCTATCTATCCTAGCAGTCTTCTGTTTAGAAAATTGAAGATTTACAGAATATTCGGGCATCCTATAGGCTCAGTAGGAAGAATTATCTCAAGTGGTCTCAATTTGTCCGAACATACCTCAAAGACAAGGGGAGGCTCAGCCATCTTCTCGGAAACGGGCCAACAAAAGATGATCCGAAGTTTGAAACCTGGGATGAGGACTCCATGATAATGTTGTGGCTATGGGATTCTATG
Organism: Calamus simplicifolius; assembly: GCA_900491605.1. NCBI lineage: Eukaryota > Viridiplantae > Streptophyta > Magnoliopsida > Arecales > Arecaceae > Calamus > Calamus simplicifolius. Next base: position 926,566 of record UESW01003954.1, on the reverse strand, counting down.
AAACTCATGATTAGCGACACATGCATGTTTTTGACAACTCCAAAGGAGATTTGGGACTTTGTTCGTTGCACATATTCAAAGGATCACGATGATGCACAAGTTTATGAGATCAAGGTCAACACTTCAGCCAATAATGAAGAAATTGGAAAGCTAAGGAGTTTGTTAGGATCTCTTGAGAAGTCTTCTGGAGCTTGCTCTTTGACTCTTTCAGGTAAACCTTCTTTTTCTTTTTGTATAAATGCCCAAGTAATAGAAACCGAAAACACCTATACAAACTCTTGGATAATAGACTCCGGTGCCACAGACCATATGACCCCTACACCTCAGCATTTCCATACCTATACCCCATGCCCAGGTAACAGAAAAATTGTAGTGGCTAATGGCTCTTTAACCACTGTTGCAGGGTTCGGAGATATATATATCACACCCATCCTTATCCTTAAAAATATTCTCCATGCACCAAAATTATTAGCCAGCTTCATCTCCATTATAAGATCATCTATGACCTTAAATGTTATGCTTTTTTTTTCTCTTATTGTGTTTTTCAGGATCAGAGATCGGGGAAAAGGATTGGACTTGCTAAGGAAAGTAGCGGCCTTTATCTCCTTGAATCATCTCAAACTGTTAAGAATGATTTGTCATTGTCTTTTCTCAGTTCTTCCAATAAAGATGTCATTTGGCTGTGTCATTTACGCCTAGGTCATCCATCTTTTAGAGTTTTATAAGCTATGTTTCCTTAACTATTCCAAGGATTAGATATTTCTGAGTTTCATTGTGATATTTGTGAGTTATCAAAATATACTCGTGTATCTTTTTCTATTAGCAATAAACGCAGTTCTTATCCTTTTCATTTGATCCATAGCGATATATGGGGCCCTTCCAGCATACCTAATATTTCGGGGCTCGGTGGATTGTATCTTTCATTGATGACTGCACTCGAGTTACATGGCTATTCCTCCTCAAACACAAATTTGATGTTAGCTTTGTTATTCCAACGTTCCATTCAATGGTTCAAAACCAATTTGGAGTTACCATAAAAAGCTTTAGGACAGATAATGCTAGAGATTACTTTAATCAAGTTCTATCACCTTATTTTCAATCCCAAGGTATTATCCATGAATCATCATGTGTCAACACACCCCAGCAAAATGGGATAGCTGAAAGGAAAAATGGACATTTGCTCAACACCATTCGAGCCTTACTCTCTCAGGGGAATGTACCCAAGTTTTATTGGGGTGAGGCTGCTCTTACTGCTACATACATGATAAACAGACTTCCCTCCCGTGTGCTAAATAATAAGAGTCCTATAGAGACCCTCAATAGCTTCTACCCTCACTTCCGAACCTCAAATGGCCTTATACCTAGAGTATTTGGCAGCACTGCCTTTGTTCATGTGCACAGCCAGCATGAAAACAAACTAGATCTCCGTGCCATCAAATATGCCTTTCTTGGTTACTCATCCACTCAAAAAGGATACAAGTGTTATAACCCTTCATCCAAAAAAACCTACATTTCTGTTGATGTCACATTTGTGGAAAATACACCTTTTTTCTTCAAGTCCTCTCTTCATGGGGAGATTTCCATGTTAGAAGATAGGACTTCTGAGATTTTTGAACCATTTCAAACCCTTGATCTTCCAACCAGTATAGTTGGAAACAAGTCTATTGAATCTGTGTCATCTCCTGTCTCTCCTGACCTAATCAATGCCAGTCACAACCCTACAAGATTCTCTCAGGTGTATTCAAGGAGAAAGGTTGTTCCTTAATTGACACAAGTCCAAGAATCTAATCCAAACTATGAAAATAAAATCAAGGTAAGATCTGACATGTCTTTACAGCCTATTGAGACATCTACTGACCCCATTGAAGACTTAGACATATCCGTAAGATCTGACATGCCTTTACAGTCTATTGAGACATCTACCGATCCCATTGAAGACTTAGACATACCCATTGCCTTAGAAAAGGCACAAGAGAATGCACCAAACGACCACTCTATCCATTATCTTACTATGCCTCCTTTAAACGTCTGTCCCCAACTCACCGAAAATTCATTATGAGCCTAAACACCATTGCTATTCCTAACACTATTACTGAGGCATTGACAAAAAGGGAATGGAGGACTGCCATAAGAGAGGAGATGAGTGCATTAGAAAAGAATAGAACATGGGAGATCGTTGACAAACCAGAAGGAAAAAATATTGTTGGATGTAAGTGGATTTTCACATTGAAATGTAGAGCTGATGGATCCCTTGAGAGATATAAAGCAAGATTGGTAGCTAAAGGGTACACTTAAACCTACGGTGTAGATTATCAGGAGACCTTTGCTTCAATCGCAGAAATGAATACTGTGAGAATCCTATTATCTTTGGCTGCATACATCAATTGGCAACAACTGCAATATGATGTTAAGAATGCATTTCTCCATGGTGACCTAGACGAAGAAATCTACATGAACATCCCACCAGGATTTGAAGGGAACTCAGGTAGCAAGGTGTGCAGGTTGAGAAAAGCACTTTATGGATTAAAACAATCACCTAGAGTATGGTTTAGAAGATTTGCAAATGTGATAAAGGAATCCGGATATAAACAAAGTCAAGGGGACCATATACTCTTTATTAAGTAGTCAGTTACAGGGGGTTACTGCTCTTCTAGTATATGTGGACGACATCATAGTAACTGGGAATGATGAGATGGAGAAGCAGGAATTAAAGCGGCAGCTGGTGAAGGAATTTGAGATAAAGGAACTAGGAAAACTGAAGTACTTCCTTGGTATTGAGGTGACATATTCCACACAAAGAATCTTCATATCTCATCAAAAGTATGTGACTGATTTGTTGGTAGAAACAAGATAGATTGTAAACCCGTCTCTACTCCAATGGATCCAAATCATAAGTTAGGTGAGGCTAAAGAAGAACCAGCTGTTGACAAAGGAATGTACCAAAGATTGGTAGGTAGACTCATATATCTTACTCACACTCGACCAGACATAGCATACTCAGTGAGCATGATTAGTCAATTTATGCATGATCCAAGGGAACCACATCTTTAAGCTGCTTACAGGGTACTACATTACCTGAAAGGCAATCCAGGGAAAGGAATTTTGTTCAAAAGGAGCAATACTCTTACTCTAGAAGCTTATGCCGATGCAGATTATGCAGGTTCCCTAATAGATAGAAGATATACTACAGGATATTGTATCTTTTTTTGAGAAAACCTGGTAACATGGAGAAGTAAGAAGCAGAATATGGTAGCAAGATCATCTGCAGAAGCAGAATTTAGGGCTATTGCGCAAGGCCTGTGTGAGTTGCTTTGGCTAAAGATTATTCTAGATGATTTGAAAGTCAAACGGGAAAGTCCTATGAGACTCTGTTGTGACAACAAGTCAGCTATCAATATTGCTCATAATCCTATACAAAATGATAGGATAAAACACATCGAAATTGATAGACATTTTATCAAAGAGAAATTGGAGGAAGGATTAGTGTGTATGCCTTATGTTCCATCGGGACAACAACTAGCGGATGTTCTAACAAAAGGGCTGAGTAGTTCCATTTTTCAGGGCCTTATATCCAAGATGGGAATGGAAGATATCTATTCGTCAGCTTGAGGGGGAGTGTTGAAGTGTAAATAAGTTATAAATAAAATTAGTTAAATATCCCTATAGATTAGGAGAATTTGTTTGAATTTAAATTCCCTAAAATTAAGGGATTTGATTAGATAGATTTCAGATTTAGAATGATTAAGTTTCATATTCTTATCTTGTAATCATTCCCTAAAATTAAGGGATTTGATTAGATAGATTTCAGATTTAGAATGATTAAGTTTCCTATTCTTATCTTGTAATCTCCTATATTTTCTAGGATTGTACACTGAAGGGGAATGAATACAAAATTTCAGCCTTCTATAGTTAAAAACTGAAGGTGTCCCTAATATGAGATGGACATAGTAGCATAAACAGCTTAACTGAGATAACATAATTCAACATTCTAATGACTACTCAGAAGCAGTGTAATGATCAATTGCAAAAAGGTGAGCGAAACAAATCCTTAAAGAAAATTCTAATTTTATTTTGTTCTGCCCGAGTGTATTTTATTTATTTTTTTGCCACTTTTTATGTGCCTATATTATGCAAATAAACAACTACAAAAGTGGCAATGGTTAGGGGTCATGAATAATGTGGTGCAGCCTTTGAAGAAAATGTTTGGTAGGGCAAGCAAATGATTGAGTGAATTTTCAGATGAGATCAACAACATAGAATGCCATGTTAACAAGCTATATAAGTAAGCTTATGGTAAAGTTGGGTTCAAAGTATGATTTGGAGTTTTAGGATGTGGTTTTTGGCTTGGCATTCAATCTAAGCATATTAAGGAGTTCTTTTTTTAATTTTTTTGTAATGTTGTGTTGTGATGTAGGAGGGGTTCATGTTTCTTTAAAGAGCAGAAGAGTCCGTGATTATTTGATTTGATTAAAATAGTTAATCTCATAGGGAATGATGATAAGTTGTTGATGATAACATAGAACTCTTCAAGTCATCATTACCACCATTTATCATATAGAACTTTGGTCATACTATGGATGTTTCATATAGAACTCAAATGGTTTAGTCAAAGCTAGACAACACCCAATTGAATTCATGGAAGTTGGATGGAACGTTGCAAAAAAAAAAAGCTTATTTTTGTGTCTTGTTGTAGTTTCATAGGTCAAAATGAAACCAGTTAAGAGTGGAGCATTCTCTTTTTGATGTTCATTGTGAAGTTGTGATTATTTTCCCTTCCATGGAGTCCAACATGAGGAGGGATATATTGTGCCTTGAGCTAAATAAGGCGTGCATTTTTGAAATAAATGATAGAATAATTTATATAAGCAAGATTTATAATACATAATAGAAAAATGCCAAAAAAAACCATCATAGTAATATATTTAGTATATTAGCTCAATGATAGAGCATCGTGCTAATGTAAAAAATTATCTTTCTTGACTAAAATTTATGGTCCCTTCATTTCTTTCCTCCTTTTTCTCAAATGATAGTATAATTTTTATGTTCCATCTCTTTATCTTTCAATTTTTAGCCTTTTTATAAGTGAAAGGAAATAATTGTATGGGATGGCGTATCATCAAATCAACATAGTTTAATAAATGCGGTAGACTTAAAAAAATATTATAAATTATAGCTTATTAAAAAAGTGCACTTTTCTTGCATCTCAAATCAGATCAAAAGCGTGCGCTTTTTTGTCTTATAGACGAAGGAATCTTATATAAGGTGTAAAAAGCGTCCAACTCTTAGTGCTCGCACCTCGAGCCTAAAGCATATCTTTGACAATACGGATCTTCACACAATCTTACCTAGACCATTAGACTTGAACTCATTATTTGACCCAATTCTTGGCTGGGTAGAATTTGGGTTAAAATGTAGAGAGCTGGGTCCCCTCCCCATTGAACCTTTAAAGTGATTTCAAGTTGGTTTAGAGGGATCCAGATGTGACCCAATAACTTCCTTAAAGGAACGGATGATTATGATTTCCTGGTTGATTGCAAATCTGTTCCTGTTTTGATTGCAAATCTGTTCCTGTTTTGTATATGACCTGATAAATATGTCCACCCTTTCGCTTTCTACCCTTCTTTATGGCTTTGCTCAAAGGGTTGTATGTGTTAAAGATGAGAGTTCCTGCAAATAGAGGGAGACATGCAAAGAAGGGGAAGGGAGGCAGGGGGTGGTGGGTTCTATCATGGATGCTAAACTTAGTAATGGGTCAATCAAATTGAGGTAGGGACAAAGGATCATCAACCCAAACCTATTCCATTTGTATCAGTTGGAAAGAATTAACCCCATCTCTATCATAGTCATAAGCTCGACATTCAAGTGTAGCTCGACAAGGTTGAGAATTTCTGAATGTGGTAAAACAAACCTGGTAAATTTGAAGAAAGAATGGGAAAATGTTTGGGAAGAGTGAGGGGATATAAAAAATTGAGAGGTAGAAGAAAAATGGAGAAGTATATATTAGAGAATGAGATAATAGTAGGAGGGTCATGGAATGATGAGAGTAGCAGACAACTAGAAGAAGAATCAAAGGGAAGAGAGAATGCAATAGCTTTGACTTTCTCTTTCCTTTTTGGGAAAAACAAAATTTTAATATCAAAAGAAAACTCCAATTCCGACGTCTTGCATGGCCACTCCCGTGCCTATTTTTGATCTTCCATGCTCATGGCTTGCAATAACACTTTGAAGTTTGAAGCATGAGTGCGGATTACCATTTTTTTCCACCCCAGAATGCATGAACTATTTGATGACACATGAATGAAAAATGAATGGGATGAACTTCATGATATATTTGCTGTATGTTCATGAATGGATGAATTGCTTGCATAATAATACATTGGACATGCTGAATGCGATGAATAATTCATATTTTTTTTTTCAAAAATTCGGTGAATCTTGTTGTTAGCATATCTTCATCTAATTATTTTGTATAGACCTATATTCAAGCTGCAAACCCAATCAAGGCTACACTGGCTGGCCATATATCTTTACAAATAAAAATAAAATAGGACTAAAAGAGGGGACTTAAGTTTGGGTACCCAAAAAGGTGATAGAAAGTTAAAGTGAAAAAGGAAACATTTTGAATATGGATATCCACTCCATTTTCTGTTTTAGCATCTTCTATTCTTTATTTTATCTACTAACTACACAATCTTTCCTATTACCCAAACCAAGCTTTTGTTGGTCCTTTTTTGGCAGAGATTGTTGGTCCTCGGCCCACTGAGTTCTAACCACTTTTCAGGACCCAAGGGTAAGTTTTTTATGGTTTACCCAATCCATATGACTCATCATATCCAAGGTCGACCGAAACAAAACCTATTTAAAATTGGATTTGTTTTGGCTTAGTCAAACTGCCAGATTGTTTAAAAAGTCTAAACAAGACTTTTTTATTTGAGGACATTTGAGTTTGCCAATCCAAAAGCTGCCATCACCCTTTTTGCTTTGTGTCCTATTTAAATTCAAGCAAGAGACAAATTCCATCCAATATCTTTTCTATAAATAAACCAAAATAAAGAGGATCCACAGGAGTAGATTGACGATTTCACATTTTATATAATAAGATTTGTTAATTTCTATTACATGTAGACTAAATCATGTATTCTTGCTATAATTGGCCCAGCCTATTTTAATATGACAACTGGCGGATGAAATAAATAGTAAATGGTAAGTTCATTCTTGAACTGCTTGTTTTCTACAAAGGGGTTGCTATCACTCAGATTTTGACAATTCTATTTTGGAAATGAACATTTGGAAATGAAAGATTTTAGATGTATCCACGTTATGAACAAGTTTGGCAAATAGAGATCAGAAAAGGATAAGAAAAACACCAAAGTCTTAGTCCTAAACTAATTGAGGTTTGAATATATGGGCCATTTTTCTCCATCTACTAAGTTTAGAATCATACTATATATATATATATATATATATATATATATATATATATATATATATATATATATATATATATATATATATATATATATATATATTACTTCCATGTAATTTTTGGTATACTTTTATCTTTTTTCCTTCTACATATATTAAATCCCTCATACATATAAAATAAGAAAGATAAAATTAAGTTATTGACATTGTTATTCCCAAAGTTTTAAAACTCCCTTTTGCTTCTGGTTTGGTCCCTTGGTTGTTTTGGTGGGTTTACTCTAAGTTTCAAAATTTCAGGTAGAAGACTCTTAAAAAAATGTGTAAATAAAAAATAAAATAAAAAATCAAGATAGGCTAGTTACGTTGTTTTTATTTGATGTAATTACTTTGTTATTAAATCCAATCTTTTTCTTTTATTTTTTTTATAAATCACCAAGCATCCTTCGATTAATAAGGCACGCAATCTATTTAGTAAACCTTAGTGCATTGTAGTCATTACTTTGCATTGATTTTGCTCAGGTATCTTAAAATTTAGAGTGCCTCTCTTATTATTGTCTCTTTTGACTCTGACAAGTATAATTGCTTGCACTTGGCACGATTGTTTTACAATGATAGCTTGCGCATGGGAAAATGCTTAACTATGCTTATGCATGATAGATTGGTATTGCTTAAAGTTTAATTTAAATGGCTAACTACATCATACAAATATGTTCTCTTTCCTTTTTTGAATGACTTGCATGCAAATTTGTTAGATCATTTATGTTCATTGTGCATTACCAACTAATTAAACATTTGGCTAGGCCATTTACCCATTCATGCTCTACTACCAAAATGTTGGATCTTAAAGTTCTCTCTTTCACCGTAGGAATGGATGCACATTTAACAATAACAATTCCTTAATCCCAAACTTGTTAGGGTCGACTACATGAATCTTTTTTTCTATTCATCTCAGTATTGAGTTATAATTTTGTAAATGAAAAAATTCTAAATCTTTTTTGTCACTTCATCCCATATAATTTTCAGTCCATCTCTGTTTCTTTTTTCTTTTATATGTATCAAGTCACTCCTTTGTATAGATACATCTTTAGGTTTACGTTACAAATATTAAAACTATATAAGTCATCTTTTTCTTAATTTATCCTCGATTGGAGTCATCTCTACTTTTTTATAAATGGTTTCATATTTTATTTTATATTTCTTATATTACTACAGATCCATCTTAACATTTTCATTTATGCCACATTCAATTTATGTAGGTATATTTTTCTAATTATCCAACACGGCATGTTATAAAGCATTGTTGCTTTTATGGCTGTCTTGCAATTTTTTTTTTTCAACTTGGCAGGTACTCTACGATCACATAATATTATAGTTGTACTTCTTTATTTTATCTAACCTACGTTAATCCTATGAGCAACATCATCCTCATCTTTTCCTCCTTATGAATAACCGATCATAAATACCAAAAACGATAATTTTCAGTAACTTTATGATTCCCAATTTTTACTCTTTATTCATCTTCATTTCTAATTATACTAAAATCCTACTTAACCCAAAACCTTTAGGAATAGATACAATAATCTAGATAATAAACAAATCAATTTAATGATTTTAAGTTTTCTAAAACCTTTTATTTTTAATTTTTTGGAAATAATCATTCAGCATCTTTTTTTCAAAAGCAATTTTGGTCAAAATTGCAAAACCCGGGCGAAGCTAGCAAATATAATCAAAACTGGCTTAAACCAAATGAAACCAAAAAAATTCAGTCAATTTCAGATAAGTTATGACTGAAAGTGACCTGTTCAGATTGTAACTTAAAAGTTAAAACCCTGGTTCTTCTAGTATCTATGCTAACATGATGCTATGAGAACATTTCTCTTTGAATAAGTTTTTCTGAAAAAAAGAATTAAGGTAGAAAGACTGCCAGACTAGGCCCAACTTATTCTGTTAGATATAATATAGGTTTAAGTTTTGAGGGGTCTGATAGTTTTAATGATTTTTGAGCAAACATGTAGTCTGAGGTGGTTTGTCTAAGAACATATAGCCAGCTGACTTGCATTTTGATCTGGGCTCTGTCATCTCTTTAGTTGTCCTTTCACCATGCCTTGGTATGCTACCAGGCATAGTCTCTTTGTTTTTAACTGTTGTTTTAAAGTTTCTATTTTTGATTCTGCTCATCTTTATATTATTGCTTTTAATGTCCTACTTGCCTATATATTCTCAGTCATTCTTCGGTGAACTAATATAATAATAGAAAGTGCAAGTTGCTAAATCTCATCTAATTCATATATATGAAGTTTCCAATGTGTTACTTTGTGTCCCTTGTGCACTGTTTTATTTGTGATTTTGCATATGAAGTATTGATTGGCATTTTTGCACCGTAGTGGAGGATATGTAGGCATTGTTTGGACTGATTCTCAGCATGAAATGGATGAACAATCATGAAGGGTCAAGTGCATTGGCAACCTGCTCTAGATATCAATGATTGTGAAATGTTTTCATGTTTTTGTTTCTCAGTGTTTTTGTTCTTTTGTTGTAGGATGAACTCTTGGACGTCCATTCTCCTGCATATAGAGTTCAACATTTACTGCATGGAAGTTATACATGTTCGAAAATTAAGTCATGTTTGGAATTATCTCTGTTTGTGAAGTTATTTTTCCCTCTTCTCGTGTATGTCTATATACCTGTAGCCATGAATTATCTCGTGGTGGTGGTAAGAGAATCAGGGTTACTTTATACCTGTAGCCATGAACCAGAAGTTGGGAGTCGCCACACCTGAATCCTATAGAAAGGTGCCTATAATAGGAAGTATATGTGATTGAGGCAACTTTTGATATATAATCAGTTCATCATCAGAGCATGTCTGTCTTGTTTTCATTTTTGCAACTTGATCAATAGTGCTTTTAATTCCCAATGGATAAGCATTGTATAAATATAACTTCAGCCAGCCATATTTATATGGTACGCTGCCGTGAGGACATTGTTGCACCATATCTGAGTGATGTTTCTTCCAATTCTGAAGATAGTTAATGTTGGGTGGGAAAGCAATTAAAAGTTGATGAGATATTATCAAATAATATTGCAACCTAAGGTAGTGTTTGATAGAAAAAATATTATCCATGGATAAGTGTACGGGATAGAGTTTGTCCCCTAGCTATCCCTAGGGATATCCCATTGATCATATCAAATGCAAAAAAGGTAAATTCATAGGACAACTTTTTGTTACTCTTATTTGAAGGGATAACCAGCTATTCCTGCATTCTCTAGGAAATAAATTGAGGGGATATCCCATGGTTAACCATGGATTATCCCTTTGGTTAACTTTATTACCAGCTATCCCTTATAGTTATGGCTTTTGGGAATAAGAGGGAACGGAGGATTGTTAATGTTGGGAGGAAAAGTAGATACAGGTTGATGGGATATCATTTAGTAATATTTGATGGGATATATAACATAATGGAAGATTGTTGATGTTGGGAGGAAGGCAGTTACCGTTTGATGGGATATCGTTTGCTTATATTACAGGTTGATGGAATATCGTGGGTTAATATTGCAACATAATGGAAGATTGTCAATGTTAAGAGGAAAAGCAGTTACAGTTTGATGGGATATCGTTTGGTAATATTGCAACCTAAGTAACAGGTGAAGTTTTTTTTGCGCGTTCTCAGGTTTTTCTGTAGTTTATATCGGAGTGAAAACTTAGTAATGCCGACCTGGAGGCTGAGAAGCACGGACGGTTGAAGGAACTCCAGCGTTGCGCAAACAAGTACCTGTGGTGGCTTCACACTTTCTCTATCTTGAGTAATTCTCAAGGGGTTTCCTTTCCCCACGGTAACGGGAACGTATTCCTACCAAATCATAATGCTATTTTTTGAATCTAGGCTTGCGTTCGTGATGCAATGTCATTGGATATCGTCTCTTCTGTAAGATCAGCCCTCCCCCTTCGTCTTCGACATGTGGCCTCCTTCGCCCGTTACGTAGCGCCTCAAGTCCAAGATCGAATTGTGGAAGGAGCTTGGACTCTGGAGGCTGGTTCCTTTTTCCTTCTTTTTTTTTTTTTCTTTTTGAAGAGAAACGAATTGGCCTGAACAACGTGAGTGAATGATGTCATCCTTTTGCTTTTCGAAATGGTTTTTAAACTTTACTACGAAGCCAAGTAATGAATGACTTACTTATTTCAGAATAGAGTGTAAGGAAAAGCAAGGAAGAGCAGAAGTTATTGTGCAAATGCTATATCTTCGATCGAGGTTGCTTGATCTTAACGTTTCTAACCACAGGTGATTTTGTTGAAAATTGCATCTGGTTTCACAGAAGCATGGGATCATCGTCATTATTTTTATTTCCCTTTGGTCATGCGCGCAAAGTCTGGTGGCAAACTGACCTTTGTTATAGGATAGAGCTGAAGCGAGGCAGCTAGGAACCCCGCAAATGGGGATGTTCTGCAAGTCCATTTATTGGCCAAGAAATCATCTGAATCATAAGCGCGTTTTCTGCTTCATCTTCTTTTGCTATTGCAGGTAAAGCCCTTAAGCTGCAGCTTGGAGAAATGGGGCCTCATCACTGTTTCATACCCTTTCGGCTTCTCTTTCTCCAACGAAGTCCTTTCGCTTGCCATTTAGATGTGGCCTGAGCCCTGCAAGCTATTGAGGCATTGATCCGGTTAACGAGAAGCGCGGTACTTACTCCGAGAGGCTTATAATGAGGGGAGGCTGATCGGCCCGTCGCCTGTTAACTGCCTCATTTAGTCAATTGTGAGAGGAGAGAGAATCAGGGCGAACATTTGACCGGGGAATTTGAAGGGAAGAATGAGATTGATGCAATAATGAGATGTAGCTTCGTTATGTCATTTTGGGAGTTAGTAATGAACATCCCATCATTCAAGTTTGCTTTAAATCTTCATAAATAATTGTTGTACAAGTAAAAGATTTACGGATGGGTCGCACCTCTGCTCTTCAGGGTCTGTTGGTGAAACTATGTTCTGATTGCTTGTGCCTTTCAGACTCCTGTACCCTTGTGACCAGTCGGTAGTAATGTAAGCAATGTTGCTGCCAAATCACTTGCGATGAGCATCGGATGAGCTGAGATCTTCGCAGGTCTTTGATAACGTAGAGAGGTCACCGTCTTCCTTCGATAGCCTGTAAAAAGTTTTGGACCGGTAGTTCTGGTGGGGACCCTCCGACGCCCAAGTCAGTGGATAGTAGAACAGGAGTTGTATCTGAGTAGAACTTTAGAGATAGAGATCAAGAGAGCCCCACTCCCTCTCGCATTGAGCTCGGGTCCTCTTTTTATACCTGTCTGGGGGTCCCGTTTACCTCGTTCTGTTGGAATCGTCGAATCTTCCTTGTTGGGATAAGTTTCTCCGAACGGCAAGTGGTTAAGCCGTTGCTGGATGAGGGCCGCTTGTAGCGGTAACTGCTGAACGAGCTAACACTTGCCCGTGATTTCAGCGAGCGAGGTACACGGCAATATACCTCGAATTACGGGATCTGTTGTATGAAACTGATCATTGTGCATGCGAAAAGGGCTGACGCTGGGGGCCGACGCTGGAGGCCGGAGCCAAAGGCCGGCGCTGGAGGCCGACGCTGGAGGCTGGCACTGGAGGTCGTAGCCAAAGGCCAGCACTGGAGGCCGGAGCCAAAGGCCATCACTGGAGGCCGGAGCCAGAGGCCAGCGCTGGAGGCCGACGCTGGAGGCTGGCGCTGGAGGCCGTAGCCAAAGGCCAGCACTGGAGGCCGGGGCCAAAGGTCAGCGCTGAGGGCCGACGCTAGAGGCCGTAGCCAAAGGCCAGCACCGGAGGCCGGAGCCAAAGGCCGGCGCTGGAGGCCGACGCTGGAGGCCGGAGCCAAAGGCCAGCGCTGGGGGCCGACGCTGGAGGCCGGCGCTGGAGGCCAGCGCTGGAGTTCTATTTCTGGGTTCGGCTGTCACATCATTTTTGAAAATCGCGCAAAAAATAATATCACCCAGAGGAATCATCCAGCCGTATCAGATGCCCCACACCCCTGAGCTAGGTGAGCACCTAATCACCTGCGAAAGGGGTGTTAATATCTTCTGGGCGGCCGATTTTCGTGCCATCATTTCGCCTATTTAGGCTGTTGAGATTTTCATGCCAACGCGGAGCTGGTCTTTAGCGCTGACGCTGGGCCGGTCTTTGTTGCCGACGCGGAGCCGTCTTGAGTACCGACGTGGAGCCCGTCTTAGTTGTCGACGTGGAGTCGGTCTTAGTTACCGACGCGGAGCCGGTCTTTGGTGCCGACGCTGGGCCGGTCTTGGGTGCCGATGCGGAGCCGGTCTTAGTTGCCAACACGGAGCCGGTCTTTGGTGCCAGCGCGGAGCCGGTCTTTGGTACTGACGCTGGGCCGGTCTTGGGTGCCGACGCGGAGCCGGTCTTTGGTGCCGGCGCGGAGCCGGTCTTTGGTGCCGACGCGGAGCCGGTCTTTGGTGTCGACACTAGGCCGGTCTTTGGTGCCGACGCGGAGCCGGTCTTTGGTGCCGACGCTGGGCCGGTCTTGGGTGCCGACGCGGAGCCGGTCTTAGTTGCCGACATGAAGCCGGTCTTTGGTGCCGGCGCGGAGCCGATCTTTGGTGCCGACGCGGAGCCGGTCTTAGTTGCCGAACATACTAATTCAAAAAGAATGTGAACATTTCGAACATCAAACTATTAAATGGATTTAAATTAATGAAGATAGCACCTTACTGGTAATACCGGCGTAAATTGTCGGCATTCTAGGTGCGAGGAAGTGGTTTCCCGTCTAGCTCTTCAACTTTGTAAGCCCCGTGGTGAAGTACCTCCTTGACCCGGTATGGTCCTTCCCATTTTGGTGCCAGCTTGCCCCCCTCTGTTGGCTTTGATACCTCAACTCTTCGCAGAACGAGATCTTCGGGACGGAACGTCTTGGATCGCACTCGAGCATTGTAGTACTTGGCCGCTCGTTGACGGAATGCTGCCATTCGAAGTTGTGCTTGGTCTAGCAATTCTTCCACCAAATCTAGATCGGCTCGCAGGTGGTTTGAATTGCTTTCTTCGTGGTATAATTCCGTCCGGGGACTGGGAACTCCTATCTCCACCGGAATGACCGCTTCGGTCCCAAAGACCAGGCTGAAAGGAGTTTCTCCAGTAGGGGCTCACGGCGTCGTGTGGTAGGCCCACAGTACACTGGGGAGTTCATCCACCCAGCGCCCTTTGCAACTATCTAGCCGAGCCCTGAGTCCTTGGAGGATGATGCGATTGGTCACCTCGGCTGCACCATTGGTTTGGGGGTGCCCCATGGAGGTGAATCGATGATGGATGCCTAGGCCATCGTAGAATTCCCGGAAGGCCGTGTTGTCGAACTGTCGGCCGTTATCGGTAACGAGGGTGCACAGTAGCTCGAATCGGCACACCACAGACTTCCAAAAGAAAGTCCTTATTTTGACCTCCGTGATCTTAGCGAGAGCTTCCGCCTCGATCCACTTGGTGAAATGATCGACGGCCACCACTAGGAATTTGCGTTGTCCGGAGGCTGGAGGGAATGGTCCCAGGATGTCCATGCCCCACTGTGCGAAGTACCAGGGTGCAGCCAGGGGGGTCAGCTGGGACGCCGGTTGATGTTGAATGTTGGCATAACACTGGCAGCTGTCGCACCTCTTGATAAGTTCGGATGCATCCTCCTTTATTGTCAGCCAGTAATACCCCTGCCGTAGGGCTTTGTATGCAAGAGCTCTGCCCCCCATATGGCTTCCACATATACCTTCATGTATCTCTCGTAGAATATAATTAGCTTCGGTGGGGCTGACACACCTGAGGACCGGGTATGAGAACGACCTCCGGTAGAGCTTTCCTTCCATTATGAAAAGCTTTGGGGCCCGTCTTTTAAGTTTCCTGGCTTCGGCTGGGTCTTCTGGGAGGGTACCCTCGGTAAAGTACCTGACGTAGGCATCCATCTAGGAAGGCTCCTGCTCACTGGTAGAATTTCTCTTGGTGCGTCAATGCTCGGGGCTTCTAAGTGCTCCACATAGGCTCTTCCCAAAATCCTATCGGCTGAGGTGGCAAGACGGGATAGGGCATCGGCTCTAGCATTCTCCTGTCGAGGAATGTAGCTGATGCTAAAGTGCGCCAAGGGAGAAGCCAGCGATTGCACCATACTTAAGTAGCGGGACAGGATGGGATCCCTTGCTTCATATTCCCTCGTGATTTGTCCAGCGACCAGTTGGGAGTCGGTGAATGCCCTAAGGCGTTTCACCCCAAGCTCTCGAGCTAATCTCATCCCAGACAGCAAAGCTTCATATTCTGCCTATTTATTAGTGGCTGGGAAGAGGAAGCGAAGTGCACACTCGGTTACAACTCCATCCGAGTTGGCCAAGATGAGGCCTGCTCCGCTCCCTTGAGAATTCGACGCCCCATCTACATGGAGGACCCATTCATCGTCACTGGTTCCGGGGGGCTGAGTGTCCGTAGGAGGTTCTTTAGGGTGCTCCTCTCCCCAAGTGCATTCAACCAAAAAATCCGCCAAGACTTGAGACTTCATGGCCGAGCGGGGGCGAAAAGACAGATCGAATTCCCCCAACTTAAGGGCCCACCTTGCCAGTCGGTCGGAAGTATCCGGGCGAGCGAGAACTGCCTTTAGAGGTAGGTCTGTGATCACCGCGATCAGGTGGGCTTGAAAGTATGGCCGCAGACGCTGGGCAGACACAATCAATGCGAAGATAATCTTTTCCATATTTGAATACCTGGTCTCTGCGTCATGGAGCACCTTGCTGGTGTAGTATACTGGCCTTTGCACGCCGTCGGTGTCCACGCGGACCAGCACAGAACTAACAGCTTCAGAAGAGGCCGTGAGGTAGAGAAGGAGTTCTTCTCCACCGGTGGGCTTGGCTAGCAGCGGCGGGGTAGATAAGAATTCTTTAACCCCTCGAATGCCTTTTGACATTCCTTCGTCCATTCGAATTCATTGACCTTGCGAAGCGCCTTGAAGAAAGGTAGGCACCTCTCCGCAGACTTAGACAGAAGCGACTTAAGGCGGCCACCCTCCGCGTCAGGCGCTGTATTTCCTTCTTATTGGTGGGAGGCCTCATGTCCAAGATGGCTTGAACTTTGTCCGGGTTTGCCTCGATCCCCCGCCGGGTTACCATGAAACCCAAGAACTTTCCAGCTGTCACCCCAAATGCACACTTTCGTGGGTTCAGCTTCATCTGGTACCGACGGAGGTTGTCAAAAGTCTCCGTTAGGTCCGCGATATGGTCAGTGGCGTGAACGCTTTTTGTCAACATGTCATCCACGTACACTTTCATGTTGCATCCTATCTGGCCTTCGAAGACCTTGTTCATCAGCCGTTGGTAGGTGGCTCCCACGTTCTTTAGCCCAAAAGGCATTACCTGTAGCAGTATAACCCCTTCTCTGTTACGAAGAAGGTAGCTTCCTCATCCACTGGATTCATCCGGATCTGGTTGTATCCAGAGAAAGCATCCATGAAGCTAAGGACCTCATGTCCGGATGTAGCATCCACCAGTTGATCGATCCGGGGCAGGGGAAAGTTGTCCTTTGGGCATGCTTTGTTGAGGTCAGTGAAATCCAGGCACATTCTCCAGCTCCCGTTGGTCTTGCGGACTAACACCACATTGGCCAACCATTCGGGGTAATGAACCTCCCGAGCATGGCCTGCAGCCATTAACTTGCAAACTTCTTCGTCGATAGCTTTCTGTCTATCTGGAGAGAAATTTCTTTTTTTTTGTCGGACCGGCCGACACTCTGGCCTGAGGTTGAGCTGATGGGTGATCACTTCTTCGGGGATGCTCGGCATGTCCGAGGATGACCATGCAAAGATGTCGGTGTTGGCTCGCAGGAAAGCAAGAAGTCGACCACGGGCCTCTTCTGGAAGCAATGCCCCCACCTGAACAGTCTTTGTCTAGTCATCACCCAAGGGGAGGGTCAGAAGGTGCTCGGCTTGCTCTCCCCTCCTTCCCAGCTCCTGGGGATCGTGCGGCTCAGAGGCTATTGCCGAAGCCTCTTCCAACGAGCTGGGAGACAAATGATAGCAGAGTGGTGGCGGGTTTTGCTCCCCCTTCATCTCTCCGACTCCTTCGTCGGTAGGGAACCTTACCAATAATCTCTTAGTGGAGATTACGGCATCTAGCAGATTCAACCTGGTCTCCCCAAGATAGCGTTGTAAGCCAGTGGGACCTGGACCACCAAGAAATTTACAACCACGGTGCTCTGGCATGGAGGGGTTCCAGCCGTGACTGGGAGGGCAATCTCCCCCTCAACGCTCATCGAGTCTCCAGTGAAGCCCATCAGAGGCGCGGCAATGGGTCGGAGTGAAGACTTTGACAGGTTCATCCAAACAAAATCCTCGTAGCTCAAAACATCCACCGAACTCCCACTATCAATTAAAATTCTTTTTACAGGGTGTTTGGCTATAGTCATGGACACAACGACACTGTCATCATGCTTATTAACTACCCATCTAAATCCTTTCCAAAGAAAGGAATTACAGAATCTATTCCCTCTCGCTGCCTCTTTGAACCGCCACCCGCCCTCCTGGAAATCATGGCTATGGTCTTTTCTGTTGGAGTATTGTCCATGCCAACCGGATGAATCGGAGGCGCTGATGGGCCCGAAGTGGGGAGGTTTCCCCTTCGGACGAATTTGCCCAGATGGCCCTGCTGAACCAGCTCCTCAATGGCCTTTTTCAGATGGCGGCCATCCTCAGTGTCATGACCATAGTCTCGGTGGTACCGGCAGTAAAACTCCTTGTTGCGGGGGGCCTCGGACTTCAAGGAAGCCGGACGCCTGAAATAAGGTTCCTCCTCGATCTCCAGCAGGATGTGAGATATGGGAGCTATGAGGGGAGTGAATTGCTCTTTAGGAACAAGCGTATGTGGTCGGCGATCTGAGCGGTGAGGAGGCTCAGGCTTCCAAGGTTGCGCACCGGCATGATCAGTAGGTGGTGGTTTCTTACCGGTGTTCTTGTCAACTTCTCTCCTGGAAGAATCTGTTCATCGGCGCGGATGTACTTCTGTGCTCGGCTCAGAAGTTCAGCATAAGAATCCAGAGGCTTCTTGTCCAGAGAATAAGCAAACCTGGACGGGCGAAGCCCTCGTTTCAATTCCAAAGTGGCTACGGAGTCTTCCAGATTGTACACCTCCAACGCTGCTTCCTTAAATCGAGCGACAAAATCCTTCAAGGTCTCGCCACTCCTCTGCTGGACAGCAAAGAGACTATCAGCCACTCATGGGATCTTTCGATAGGCATCAAAGTGGGCCAGGAAAGATCGCTCGAGTTGCCGAAACGAGTTGATGCTGCGTGGAGGCAAGCGGGAGTACCACGCGCGCGCCACCTTGCGAAGGGTGGCCGGAAAGGCGATGCATAAAAGGGAGTCCGTCGCTCCCTGGACTTTCATGAGGACCTTGTAGCTTTCCAGGTGGTCCAAGGGATCCGTCGTTCCATCGTATGGATCCAGTTGGGGGAGACGGAACCGAGGTGGGACCGGTTCCTTCATGATATGCCGAGAAAGCGGGGGGCGACGCTCATAGTCCATCCCGTGAGGATCTGCGATCCTATAACATCCTGAAACCTTGTAATTTATGGCATTTTCATTTGAAATGAAAGTCAGAAAGTTTCCTTGAAATATGGGTTGTGTTGGCCTTTTGATAAATGTAAAAGAGAAGAAATTTTGGAGTAAATAAGTATATTTCTGAATGTTAATGAGTTTGATTTAAGAAATTGAGAGACTTAAGTTTTAATGGGTTTAAATCACAAGAAAAATCAAGTTTAGTTTGAGTTTTATCCTAAAATGATGTTTTTAGTGGTTGGAGTCGACACTAATCGAAGTGGAGTCGACTCTGGCACGGTTTTAAACTTTCGGCACGCTTTGGAGTCGACACCTGCAGAGCTGGAGTCGACCCCTACTTTTCTGGAGCCGACACCTATTTCTGCTGGAGCCGACTCCAAATCTGTTGGAGCCGACTCCAAGACGGCAGGTTTTTTCTGAGTTAAATCTTGAGAATTTTATATTTAATTCGTTTTAAGTCCGATTTGGATGCTGTTTGAACCGTTGGATTTCTAAAATCGAGTTCTTCAAGCTGGTAAAGTATTTTCTTAGAAATGTTATATAAAAGTATCGATTTAAGTAAAAAAATGATAAGCTGGGCTATAAATTGATTAAAAAAAATGCTATATTAGGGGCAAAATGGGAAAAGGCTCCAATGTCAATTGCTAATTATGTTAAGGGCAACTTGGGAAAGAAAATCTAAGGGCAAAATATCATGGTTATAAGTGAGCCACGTGTTTT